>JAGDQP010005853.1:0-75611 GCA_022664845.1 Lepisma saccharinum | reverse complement strand
TTAAAAGAATTAAGAAGGAAGTAAATTTTTCTGTTAAGATATTCGCATAAGTAAAGTAATTCCGCGCGGAAGAGCTGTTCACTTGTTTATAGAGCTGATCATTAGGATAATGTAAGAATTTTAATAAGTTTCTTTGCGATTTAGCCAAAATGATTTTATGCGTAAAAAGAATTAGAAAGTAAACAGACCTAATTTAATAAAAACATCTTTCTTCCTTATACCGTTCCGCTCTTGCTCTTCCTTTGACTTACACATGATTGCACCTAGTGAACAGTTCCGATACCTCCTCCAAAAAAATCACAATACTAAGAGCATTTATATTACAAGCATGCCTTCCGCAAATATGTTTGAATTTGAATTTATTTATGACCTTCAGGCAACTTTGGCTTAGGTTGGGATAAGGTAGGGGAGATGATATTAGAAAGAAGTCAGCCAGGTCCTATACCGGTATCTGACTGGTGTAACTGTGGGAAAACTTCAGTCAGGATGACATGCTGCTGGGATTGGTCTCCGGACCTTCCGATTGCTAAGCCAACATTCTACGAACTTTGTTACGGCCGCTCGGTTCCGCAAATATGTGAATTAACATTTGTGTTAAGCGTATGTATCACAACTACGGTAAATGGACGATCTTGGCGGTGTGGTCAGTTTTCTTTCATTTTCTCCTAGTTTGATGAGTGAATTTTGAATGTATAATATCGTCCAACAAAGCTATGTATGTTAGATATTCATTTTCCCCCCAAAAGTAAGCTATCTATTCATTACACAGAAACTGATTTTGGTTGATCACATAGTAGAAAGTGTTTAGCATGTGATGAGAAACAGATGGATTTGACTTGAAATACCTTCTTCACTTCCTTTAGGAAGGATATTATCAAGCGAGGATTCAGTGGTCGATTTGTTCCTGGGATGGGTGGAATTTCTTCCTTTCTGGATACTCTGACTCTTTTTCCGAAGTATTTTCCACCTCTTTGACATTTGCATAAATCGAAGACTGTCTGAATTAGTTAAGCTTTGTTAACTGTCTCCTGCCTTTAATCCGTTTTACGTCCTTTTATTCAAATATGAACGCATCTAAAATGCGAGGCAAGCAAAGTCAACAAACCAAAATTTAGTATTTTGATTCTGTGATGAGAGTATCAGGGAGTATCACGTTCCTACTATTGTGTTCTCCTGCTGCTATCCAAGCAGCACAAGGATAACGGGCGGAATACTGGACCAATAACGCGGATATTCATCATGGTTGACCGTTCTAATAAACATTGATCGACATTGGCGTGGTACGGTATTTCGACATTCAATACCATTTTTGAAACTTCAGGAACGTGTTGTACTTCAACCAGAAAATATATATATAAAAAAAAAACTTAGAAGGTTAAAATATTGTTTAGAGGGGAAAAAACACTCTATGGTGATGTATTTGCTTGATATCGATTGACACTGACTGATATCATTCCACAGAATGTTGTATACGAGAAAGTCTATATGTAATGAAAAAATTAAATAACACGTGTCCATGTATAAAACTTCTACATGCTCACTGCTTAAAGTCATTCTGTAATGTCTATGTCACCACATTCCATGTCTGAGTTAATGAAACGCATATCCAACATATTATTCTTGAAGGATGGCTCCGTAGCAGAGTGGTTGTTATCGGCCGATGCTGATGTGCTACTGAGGGTAGTTTTGAATTTAAATTTTATTGCGAAGTATTCATTATTATTTTTTTCAGGTTTGGTGTATGTTAGACGTGAAACTCAGCCACTGGGGGAGCAATCCAGCCCAACTTGGTGTCGGTTCCAAGCCCGGGAAAATAAGGAGGGTTGACGTCAGGAAGGGCATCCGGTCTTTAAAGCTGTGCCAAAACCATCAGGTCGTCTTAATGAAGCCTCGGAAAATGCTAGTGTGTACCCCGTAGGCGACGCGCAGGGGCTTCGCCCGGTTTTTGTGAGAAATGAGCGAGGGCTACCGAGTCGAGGAAGAGCTCGGTTATAGAAGCTAGTTTACGTGAGATTTAGAGTAGGTTCACTAAATGTTGGGACGATGAGTGGAAGAGGAAGAGAGATTGCAGACCTGATGGAAAGAAGAAAGTTAGGGATCCTGTGCGTGCAGGAGACAAAATGGAAAGAAATAAGGCAAGAGAGCTAGGAGGCGGCTGTATAATGGAGAAAATGAACATGGAAGGAACGACGTAGGAATTGTTCTTTTAAGAAATCTGAAAGATAGTATAGTAAGTGTAAATAGAAGGAACGACAGAGTGATGAGTATCAGAATATGCGTGGGTGAAATGATCAGTGTAGTGTGTGCGTAAGCTTCGCAAGTCGGTTGCGAGGAAGAAGAAAAAAATTGTATTCTGGGAGCAATTGGACCATGAACTTCGCAGTGTACCCCCAGCGGAAAGAGTAATTGTGGGCGGTGACTTAAATGAACATGTAGGCAGAAGCAGAAAAAGCATTGAGAGGATCCACGGTTGCTGGGGTGTAGGAGATAGGAACGAAGAAGGAGAAAGAGTAATAGGCTTTGCAACGGCCTTCGATCTGGCGATTTGCAATACATTTTTTCAGAAGAAAAAGAAGCATCTCTTAACTTTCAAGAGTAGTGGAAAAGGAAGTCAAATCGATTTAATCTTGTGCCGAAAACATCTTAAGGAGATTAAGAACTGCAAGGTCATAAATGGTGAAAGTGTGGCCCCACAACACAGAGTGGTGATTGTGGACTGGGGGTTTGCAAGTAGAGAAATAATAGGAGGCCGCGAAATGGAGAGTCCAAAATTAGATGGTGGAGACGGAAAGAAGAGAAACTAAGAAAATTGTTCAGGGAAGAGGTTACCGAAAGAATAAATTTACAAGAAGAGGATGTGCTAAAATGGTGGAATGTGAACAGTAGGATCATGCTAACGGCCGCAGAGAAGACTTTGGGTAGAACTTCTGGAAAGAACTCCCCTGCAGGAAAAGAGACGTGGTGGTGGAATGAAGAAGTGCAAGTAGCTATTAAAGAAAAGAAGAAAGCTGAAACAAGATGGAATGCTTCAGGGACAGAAGAAGATAAATGTAGCTTCAAAGCGGCTAATAAGGAAGCAAAGAGGGCAGTGGCTAGAGCAAAAGCGCAAGCCTGGAATGAACTGTATGAGGAACTTGAAATACCAGGTGGAGTGAAGAAACTATATAGGTTAGCAAAAACCAGAGACAAGGCAACAAAGGATATTTATTACCCATATTAGGCAAATTAAGAATGGCCAAGGATTAGTGCTTACCGATGAAGACAGGATTAAAGAAAGATGGGCCGAATATTTCGAAACGCTCCTAAATGAAGAAAATCCTAGAACAGTTCTTAGCGACGGAACCTCAAATGCTGGACCAACGCCAAGAATAAGCCGAGAAGAAGTAGAAAAATCAGTAAAGAAAATGAAGACCGGAAAAGCTCCAGGTCCTGATTGCATACCAGTAGAAGAGTTTGGGACCAGAATATATAGATATTGTATGGAATCTGATGCAAAAAAAATCTATGAACAAGAAAAAATACCGCCTCAGTAGAGAGAGTGTGTGTTATTGTACCAATTTTTAAAAAGAAGCAAAATATACAGGATTGTGGAAACTATAGAGGAATCAAGCTAATGTCAGACACGATGAAGATTTGGGAGAAAATTATAGAAGGAAGATTACAAGAAGAAACATCAATAGGAGAAGAACAATTTGGATTTATGCCAGGAAAAAGTACAACGGATGCAACTTTTATATTAAGACAAACTATGTAAAAGCTTCAGGAAAAGCAAAAAGGATTGCATATGATCTTTATTGATATGGAGAAGGCCTACGACAGAGTACCACGTCAGAAAGTATGGAGATGCTTGAGGGAGAAAAGAGTGCCAGGGAAAAATATGTAAGTATAATCCAAGATATGTATACAAGAGCTAGAACTCAGGTAAGAAGTAGTGTGGGATTGACAAGCCAAATCCCTGTTATGGTTGGATTAAACCGGGGTTGAGCCTTAAGCCCGTACCTCTTCAACGTAGTCATAGACGTTCACGGTGAAGAATGAAGGGATGATTTACAAAACAGTGGTTAGACCAGCAATGATGTACGAAGCAGAAACATACCCAATAAAGAAAGCACAAGAAAATAGATTAGATGTCACCGAAACGAGAATGCTACGCTGGATGTATGGGATAACAAGAAGAGACAGAGTGAGAAATGTGAGAGTAAGAGGTACAACCAAAGTTGTAGAGATATCTAAGAAGATACAAGAAAGAAGACTGCAGTGGTATGGACATGTAATGAGGAGAACAAATGACTATGTAGTCAGAAGAGTGATGGCAATGGAAGTGGAGGGCAAAAGAGGTAGAGGGAGGCCAAGGAAGAAATGGATGGATAGGGTTAAGAAGGATCTCGGGGAGAAAGGTTTGTAAGGGGAGAAGAAATTCAGAACAGGGCTTTGTGGAGAAGACTCATCAGAAACGTCAACCTCACGTAGGTGAGAAAAGACGGAGAGAAAGAAGGTATATGTTAGACGTGACTGATCACCCACCACTCTATCCAAAATATAATGTTGGTAAAGTATTTAGTAACTTAAAATGTAGTTAAAATTTGCAGTCAACTTGTTATTTTTCTTCAATTGACATTATTTGTGAAATACATCTAGCTTTATTAGGTTCAAAGTCATTATATTCTTCTCCATATCAGAAAAGTTGTAGATCTGTATAAGAAAATAATAAATTACATTCGTAATATAATTTAAAAAAATCTATCTTCACTACACGTTGTTCATAGTAAAAAAAAAAAAAAGTTTAATTCAGATTGGAATATAAAGTTGACATTGTGAGTAACGGAAATGACTCTTATGCTGTAGTAAAATGATAGACCTATATTAAACAGAAGATTAATAAATAGATTTTGTACATGCAACTACAAAATTCAAACTAATTTACTATTAGACATGCTAAAAATATCTTCTACACACAGTGCGCGAAGTGAGCACACCGTGCCTTTACCTTTTTCATTATGCATTTGACGTATCCCTACATTTTTTTTATTAATGGGAGCTCATTACCTTTACTTTCAATAGTCAATCGCCACCACTAGGTGCAAGCGTACCCTTACCTTTTCTACTCCACTTCTGCAACCGTTCACTTACCTTTTCTAATCCACTTCGAGCACAGTCTACACAGGGAAGGGGGAAGTAGATGTATATTTAAAAAAAGTTCATAACGAAAGATCCTATTTTAAAATTTGTTTTACATCATGAGTGAAGGAAATCACTTTTATCAATGAATACTTAAAATATATTTTAAGTATTCATTGCTTTTATGTAGTGAAGGGAGAATCTGAATTCAGTTTTAATTTATTTATGACTTTTAGGCGTCTATGGGTTAGGCAGTTATAGGTTACAGAAGAGGATTCGGGAAAGAGTCTACCCAAGTTCAAGTTACCATCCCAAGATTTTCCTAGTGTGACTGACGGATAAACCTAAGTCAGGATGATTGGACTCGCGTCTGAAATCCAGGACCTCCCGAATGCGAAACCAACGGTCTAGCAACTGATCTACGGTCGCTCCGTCAAAGAGAATCTATTTTATAAAATGTTAATACAAATGATTTTCTAAATTAAAAATTAAAGATGTATTCAGCACTGTGAGTAACGAAAATAAGTAAAGGGAACTACAGTATATTAAATAAAAAAGATTTATAGAAAGAATTTTGTAAGTTGAAAATTTAATGTTAATTTGGCACTATATAATTCATGAAAATCAATTCTATGTAGTGAAGGGAGAATCTGCTAAATAAAAAATGTTAATTCTAATCATTCGTACAAAATATTAGTACAAAGGATTTTGTAAATTCAAAATTTAATATTTCTCTGACTTTACAACGATAATGTCTTCTGTGCGGTGAATGGGGACACTATTAAATAAAAGATTAATTCAAATAGTTTCGTAAATTCATAAGTCAGGATTTACTTCACACTGTGAATGACGAAAGGGACTTCTATATAGTAAAAAGAATAAATGATAAAGACTATTACAACAGATTTTGTGTATATAAACTTTAAAAGTTATTTGAGGTAATGGTGAATAATGAAACTGAATCCTATGTAGTGAAGGGATACACCATTAAATACCTATACAGCACAGGTAAATTCTCGGAATATGCTACGGATATCTCAGTGGGGATATTGGAATATCCCAAGGATATTCTACGATATTCTTGGTGTATGCGTAGAATATTCTACAAATATCTGAATGTCCGGAATAAGCACACATCCAAAAGATATTCCTGTGGATATTCCAAGTATACTCTACGAATATGTCGAGGACAATTATTCTTTAGAGATATTCTCAGACTGAGCACATCCTTATTTGATCCCAAATATTGTGGGACATTGTACGCATATTGTGGATGTAAATAGGATATCCTGTGCTGTGTGGGTAAATGGCTAATAATTAATTTATTTGAAGATCAACACAACAAACTATTTGAATATTTATATTCTTATTTCAGTTTCGCCTCGTTTATATATTTATTTTATTTTTTATATTACAAATTACTCTCTATAAAGACGCCTTGCGAATAACGACTGGGTTTTCCCCGTGTTGGTTTTTGTGTTATATTGATACCGTATAGCTTACAGAATGAACTAATATAAGAAATAAGCCAAATGTAAAAACTAGGGTAAGGAAATAAATTATTATTTGGGTTTCGTTTGTATGTTTTAATGGGGAAAGCATTTCATGAATATTGATTTCACTTGAAAAAAAAAAAAGGAAAGCAAAATTGCGGAAATGTTTTTAACAAATCATACCCTAAATAATAGTTTAGAGAAATGATTCTGAAATGCCGTACACAACTGCTTGAATCTACTTCTTTCTCTTTTCATGTGTTGTTAATTTAGTAATATTGAATTAACTTCGCTGTAGGACATAGCAATATTTACTCTTTTTTTTCTTCTAGACTTTAAATTCAAAAGATATAGCGTTGCTTTCTTTATTGGAGTGGATCTTATGTTCTTGCTGCTCAGAATATTTCCCGTTGCTTCTGAACTTCTCATACTGACTACTGCAATCACATTGTGATAGAAAATATTGTAGTTTCAAAATATTGAAATTTCAAATTTCTTAGCAAAATTGTCGTTGTTAAATTTTATTTGAAATATAATCCACTTTTGATTTTAAATAAACTTACAACCATCAATATACTAATAACAAGCAGTAAAAGTAATTGGTGTGATAGCGTTTTCTCCTTTTTAAAAGAGAAACTAAACAGTACCATATGTTATTATATTACTGAAGCAATGGATGAACTTAGGCAACTGTTTATGGACATTAAATGAATTTGTGGCCACCAAATAAAGTGGCAGAGGTTAATTCAAGCATTCAAGGTAAAGATTACTTCTTTTTTTTTTACCTCCTTTTTTGTTTTCAATAAGCTTCTTCATTTGAAAAAGGGCGTGTTTGGTCTTTAAGGTCAAGGACTGTGAAGCGAAGTTCCTGTAAGCTCTTTTCAACCTTTTCATTATTCTCCAGTCTTTTCATTTTTCTCTGATGACGTTCCACTGCTAGCACTTGTTTTAACAATTTTGACTCTTCAAGATATAATGGATATTTTGATTATTAGTTTATGTAAACTGGATCTTCTTTCTCTTGAAATTAATTCTCAAACAAGAAACGCTATATTGTTTCTGATATCGCGATGTTTTTCATCCATATTTTATGAACTTTTGATGAATTTCGTGAGAGCGGGACCAGATCTTCTTTCTGCACAACTTCCTTCACTGATAATTCTTTATTAGGTATTGTAGTTCAACGTTAAAGGTCTAACATTCATCGTGAACAATGAATGGATAAACAAGAACAAGATAAGTGATGATTGTGTCAGATTAGGTTCCGGTTATAAACTTGGGTGCGTCAATTTTGATCAAAATTCTTGTTATGTTAATTACTTTTTATACGAGATCTTTAGGTGTTGTAACATGTTTTAAATTAACAGAAAAAATAGTTACGGTATTGAGTAGGAATAGAACTCAATCTACAATTAGGCCGACCTTGAGTAATGACACAGAAATTACAATGAAAGAAAATAGTTCTAATAATATGATCATACAAGCAAAAAAGAAAAATATCTTTACAACAAATTGAAATATTGTATAACGATTAGGAGTTCAACTTCAAATCACATTTCATGTTTTCCTAATGTTGGAATTGCTGAAAAGCTTATCAGTAATTTATTTTACAACAAACAAATTCTTTTAACGGATAACTTTTGATATTACCCCAACATTTGGAATTTTATGAAGTAATGCCAAAAGTGGTTGATTATTTTGGATCCACGGAGGCTACATGTTTAACAATTTGCTCTGCGTGTTCCTATTAATGTCTACTTTCTGAAAAACAAAATCAATTATATTATATTCTAACATTCTTCAATAACTGAATCGATGTAACAAAATGTAATCTTCAACGTTGTCTCAAACGATTAAACGTTTAAATTACGTAAATCGTTAAAACTGTTTGAAGAGGTGGACATCCAAGAATGTTATTAACTTGAAATCAACGTGTTTTTCTTTTTTCAAAATGTGAGGAAAGAAACTATCTAAAAAGGATAAATAGGTTCTACTAAGAAAACAAAGATCTTGTTAATAATGTTATTATTAGAGTGGTAACGAAAAAATGAAAAAGACGAAGTATTTTCTTCAAAGAAAAAAAAAATAGTTGAAAACCTAAGGAAAGTGAAACTTAGGGTGGATCTGATCACCGACCGCATACTGAAGCACGTATAGTGAAACTAGCTAAAATTTATTAGATGGAGAAAGCAAAACAAATGGAAAGGATCTGGCGCTTTGCAGAGTCTTCAGAGTTATCAGAATTCGGCGAATTCAAATCGAGTTCGCCGAATTCAAATATGAAATCAGTTTCTGTCTTCCTGTTTCATAGTTGAGGCGCTAGCCTGCGTTATAGACGTACGGATACAGAGACAAACGGACAAGATTAAATTAATTAGACGAATTGTTTTTTTAGCTCTTTAAGTAGAAAATTTTCTGATCTAAGTATGAACACATCACACTTGAAAACTTTTTCCAATATATATAACGGAACGTTCTATTGTCATTATTTTTTTTATGCGTGTACAAAACAAGGAAATCAATGTATGCCGCAAAGAAAAAAAAGTATTTTGTGTCATGCTATTAAAACTTAACGCAAAAACATAAGAATTCACTTACATACCTTTGTTTCATATAGAGAAAAAATAACAGAGTTAGAACAAGAGTTTGGGTTAATTGATCAATTACCTAAGAACCGCATATTCCCCAAAAGACCAGAAAGCGTTTCATGATATTTAGACTTGATGCCGACGTGTAATAGAATATAACGGCACTCACAAAGTGGAGCAGTAAAAACCGAAATGAAAAACCACAGCTAATTAAGCTCAGTTTAATTCAGGAGGTAACTAACTGACTGACTGTCAAAAGGAAATGATGATTTCAAGGGATAAGAGAAAATACATCAAAGGCGTGGTTCTGTCACGGATGGCAGAATTAAAGAAAGCGAGAATGGAAAAGTGAGAACGGAGGACAGAAAGAAGAAAGCTGACTAAAAACTAACAGTAACGACACTGAGACAACGAGAGAAAATTAAAAACTGACAGGATTTGTGACTTGCGGCTTTATTAGTCCCGGAAACAGTCAATGTGTGAACAACTTCTCAGGAATATTAACGGGATCTAATGGTTAAAAAAAAAGAAGAAGAAGAAGCATTGGTGCCAGGTACTAATAGGTTTATGTCTCAAGCTTGTCGTTCAAATTTGCGTTCTCTCTTTATTTTCTTTAGAAGAGAATATCAAATATGCATGTAGGAAAGAAAATAAAAGTCATTGAGTACTACTTTCACTGCCTGGCAGTGACGAGTGACCGCCGTGAATAAAATCAAAGCAAAAAAAAGTAACTTGATGCACTGACGGATAGCGCCTACGAATGCATCCACGCTTGATAAAATTAAGTCTAGGAAATGTCAATACAAAGTACAAATCAACGCCTAAACTAAATTCCTTCTTATTTTATTTTTCCTTTTGTTTACGTTTCATTATTAGAGATGTTTATGACGTAAGCAGTGCTGGATTAAACTATTTGTGGACTTTGTGCTACTTACTCCCTCCCACTCTGTTACCTATCCCATGCAGTCGTAAGGGTCACTTATTTATCTTTGGCCTTGAACGAGAGGGGTCCTTGGGCTGTAGCCCCTTTAAATCCCTTTAATCCAGGGCTTGAAATGGAAATTTTCACGAAACGTAACGCTTTATCTTCGTTAACATGCTATTGTCCTTTTTTTGTCTATGATTACCATGTTGACGAGACGGAACAGGCAGGTTCCAGACATTCACGAACAGGAACGACGTTCCGGTTTTCTCCGGTCCATTTCGAGTCCTGCTTTAATCCGTCACTGGATCTAAGCCTGTCGTGATTTTGAGAGATGGTGTCCCTCCGTAGGAAGAAATATGGTGTTAGATGGAAGACAGGATATCTATTTCATGCACCGCTCACTGCCTGTTGGGACTAAGAAAAACCCTGGGAAATCTCAACCAGGTTAGTCGGGGAAAGAAGAATAAAACTTGACCCATTCTTCTTGTGCTGATCCCACCTTCCTAACGACAGCACGGTGGATGGGTTCAGTCATTCTTACCTACAATTTCCACACGCTAACTATTAGTGGGTACATTTATCATTCTTATGACTGGAGAAGTTAAAAATAAAGGAAATTGTTTAAAAAAATAATAAAATTTTATCCAGGGGTTTTCACATGTAATTGATGCTTTTTGTGAGCAATTTTTCCCTGATCATTCTAATACAGAGTCTCACTCAATTAATTAAATGCATTTACATCTACCTATATTGTAAATAGTGTATAAATACACTTCTTTTATAAAAGAAAGGTGAATTAAAAATGCATTAATGTTCCTTTTTTATAGAACCAACTTTTTACAAAATTCGCAGACATCAACTTTTTTCTTCTTCATAACAATCACTATGATACCATGAATTGCAACTGACACATTTGACCCACTTTTCATCTCTTATATCATCACTTGTATCTTTTGTGTTTTAATCAGTAAAAGAAAGTAATGAATAACTATCATTCCTTAAAGTAAAGAATACATATCCAAATTAGACGACACTAACCTGCTTGGATTTTCTTGCTTTTATGTGTTTCAAAACAAAGCAAGTAGTTTAGGCACACCGTGATATGTAATTTCATATTAATGTTGATCCCGTCACACTTAACCTAAGAAGATTGTAATTGGTTCCTTTCAAAGCATCAATTCATAAACAAATTTATAACCTACTAAAGTTTTAGAAACCTAAAAAATTAGAGGTACTTACATAATGAGCTGCGAAAAAGTCAATTTTGTTGAAAACAAACCATTACTGTAGTTGCCGTGAATTTCTTATTCAAGTAATCGTTTCAATGATATTACTCGGGATACTTGGATCTCCTTCCCCACTTGCTAACATTGTGGAAATCAGCCTTGCAAACTTATAAAATGTCGTGATATTTCAGGCTAGGAGCATATTCCGTTTTAGACGCAATTCATCTATTTCCGGTGCTTGTTTCCTATATGCTCGCATTTCTATTATTATTACTATTATTATAAAGACATCAACAGAAGTTGAGGTTGAAATTTCATGTGACAAGGTCAAGTTAGAGTAAGCAATGAAAGAAAATGAATATCTAATATTATCAACTTAAATCAGAAAAAGAAAAAAAAAACGCTTGTAGAAGAACCCGTTAATAATTTTCTCTTTTTGTGTTACACTTCTCTGCACTGGTCGCAAACAAAGAGAGAGGAAGCATGACGAAACTGTACATGTGTGATATAATTGAAGAAGTATAAAGGTGTGTGGTAAGCTATGCGCAACATAGCACGTCATTTTGTGATTTATGAAGACACTTTTCATGCTACTTTCATCCCACAAGTTTTTCAACAATGTTCAATTAATAATGAAAATAATTATAATAATACTAAAAAGATGTGTATCGCTTTCTTACATTAATTTCATAGCATATGTGATGAATATGTTTTCCTTTTCTCTCAAGTAAATTAATTGTATTTTTCTTAAAAAGTAAGAATGTGTGCAGTTTTTTTTTGCATTTCCATAAGATGTGGACTTCCCTATTTTCATTACTAGTAAACAGGGAAAGAAAGAAGACCATTAAAAGGATAATACTAAAAACTCATGACTGAATGTCGAAAATAATGTTTAAAATGTTCAGTTATTACGAAAACAATAAAACAAGGATCAGTTAAACTTGTGAATAACACGAATTTCACGATTTCAACGAGTATTATAGAGATAGAAAATTAACTGCATGCTTCATGCCAAATATTTGAAAGGAAATACAAAGCTCAGTGAAATGTGTGTACATGAAATGAAGAATCTTCCATTATCTTCATATTTTGAGTGATTACACTTACATGATGATGTGTAAATCTACTGAATCCAAGAAGAAACATCGAGTTAGCTATATTCTTTGAAAAGTGCCTCATTTTTCGAGAATAGGAACAAAATAATGCTTCAAAATCATTTACACAAAATTTACTAATTTTTAGTTGAAATTAACCATTCTACCATCATGCAGTTTTGAGAACTGTTGAACGTTGTAAATATATCTGCACAACTATCTTACTTTTACAAGCATATTGGAGGATTTAGGAAGACCTAGTAAGATATGTTTTATTTAAACCCCATGATTTCTGAGAGATCTTTTCAGGGTGATTTCCTTTTAAAGGGCGATGATCCCCTTTAAGCTGTTGCTCCAGTGGTCTACTTTGACTACTTTGGTCCAACCGGCTGCACCTAGTAGAGGAAGACATCTTGAAATATCAGTCAAGCATCTCCGAACGTATCGTGATGTTGTTCCACTAGGAGTAGAACATGAATGTCAGTATTCAAGTCATCAATTTGGAACAAAAAATTCTCGATATAATTATTAGCAATAGCTTTTGCATTGTTAACTGCATAATAAGACATAAGCCATTGAGTTATACAGAACAACAATCAATTTGAATTTGAATTTCATTTATGACCATTAGACACCTAAGACTTAGGTCGGGATTGGGGAGGGAAAAGGATGGAGAAAGGTGTCGCCTAGAGCCTAAGTTAAAGATTCCATCCCGGCAAATTAAATATCGAAAATAACCATTACTGTCATATTGTCAGCCTTATTTTTCTCCATGTTATTATTGTCCTTCCTATTCTTTCTAGTGCCGATAACGGAACAGCCCGCGACTAACAAGGATGGTAAGCCTAATAACTACCCAACAATGGGAATATTGCGTCGAATTATAGACTAATTCGACGCTAATGGTTCTCAACCCATCAGTCAATACATTTTACACCGTACATACATATTTTCATTGCATGCGGTTTGATAGTCGTTGAGTAACACAAGCTATTATTGATACCCTGACAGTGGATAATGCGCATCATCTAAGCAAAACAACATAGACATGAGGAGAAAATGTTTGAGGATCCATGAGGAGGAAATGCTATAGATCCAATCTACCAGCAAGGTGTTGTGCAATCTGGTGGTGTAAGAATGTTCTGTTAAAGCTCGAAAAAAAAAAAACTAGTGAACTTGGAGTCTGTGTTGAGAAAAAGCGACGTATACAAACAATATGCACCCCATATTTACCTTGCGGTTGGTTTGCACCAGTAACATAATGTCATCCCATATCATACATAGAAACCGCAGAACAAGTTCATTGAACACTACTGACTTTAAGGGACTGCCTTGGTCACCGCATTTGACAGATTTAAACACAAAGATCTCTTACACCATACAAACCTCATTCAATGCCTTACATCGACAGCCATTGCACGTACCCAGATAGAAGACATCATAGATTCCATGCAGCATCGAGTAATGTTATTTGGGCGAAGAAAATGTTTTGACATCTCAGTTTGTACAAGGGAGAATCAAAAAGTAATTGAGTATTTTTTACAGGAAAACTGTGATACATTTGCAGAAAAAAGATATACAATTTTAATAGCATGTCCTTCTGCACTTCTCCAAGAGATGGCAGGAATGTAACCTTTGTTTTTTTTGTTTTTGTTTTTTTTTTACAGATATTCCAAAATGTCGAGAAAGCTGGAGACGTTCGAGCCAGTGGAAATCCGCGGCGTGATCCGGTATCTGTGGTCAAAGGGAAAGAAAAGTGGGCATTTCATTACACCCCCGAAACTATGTTGACCAATACACATTCCACAGAACTATGTTGACCAATACACGAACCCAGAAACTTCTAGTTAAATATCGGCGTTCATATTGCATCACATTAGTTCATCCCTGTAGATTTTCCTCACACAATTCTGTAATATTTCATGCACACTGTGAAGAAAAAAAATCAAAGATTTTCCTTTATCAACTACAGTGTACAATAAAAATTCACAGAATGCGTTAAAAACATGGAGCTTCATGTCCCCTTTTGAAATTTCATTTCTCGTTTTAAAGTTGATTAATGTCTTTGTTGGTTCAAGATCAATTATATGTTCTTGAATTACTGTATGAAATAAGTAATGAATTAAATTCAATACAATAAGTTGTGTTTTCTTGTATTTTTTCAGATCTTCTAAAAAGAGTCTTCATATGTATTCGGATCACTACGACGAGAAGGAGGATGGTATAAATCTTGGATCGCGGTCGATATCACTGGTAAGTGAATTTATAATTTAAAACTCTTATATAAATGCAAATGATCACCCGAAAATGAATCTTGTGGCAAAACAACATAAAGTGGAGAACACTTTTGTGGTTTACGAAAGCAATAAGCTTTCTTTTTTTTACACTTTCTACGAATTGTATACCAATCACAGAGTTGCAAGACGTTCTTCTTGCTGTATGATGTTATAGACCTCTATGACATATTTGAAGAAAAAATATTGTAATGATTCGTTTGCCCTTGTTCCACCAAAATCAAAACAGTGCAAAATTTAATAATAATAATAATAAAACAGTATAAGTAAAAAATTACAGTTTTTCAGGAGACGATTTTTTTCTTCCCTGCCAGGCATAAGTATTAACATTTATACTAAAAGTACTAACTTGTAAGTAGCGATTATTCAACTCACGTAACTGACTTATACTAAGTTAACCGAAAGTGGGGCATCACATACAGATCTCAAATTTTAACTTTGACTAATTCCTGGCTTATACTGTTTTTCCCGAGCATTATCATAGCATAGCATTTCCTTCTAAAAAAGCATAATTAACGTTGCTGGAATTCGTACAAATTTGTAAGATATTTTAAGGAAAAAAAAATGAATTCGATTGGTCTAAGATTCATACGCAAATTCAGCAATTTGCTAAACTTAATTTAGAAAGAGAAGTCTCACAAAGTATCTATCTTCATGAGGGCTGTGGGCAAATATTTATGAACTGGCTTAGCCCATTCGCAATGGAAGATCGAATACTGCAAATTTACCCTGCGAAGCCCAACAAATCAAATCAACAAGGTTATGGACTTATTACACTAAATTTTTTAGTGGTGAAATAGGCCTTTCATATTTTAATCGTATATTTGCCAAAGAAACAGCCTATATTTAACTGTTCGTCAAGACAACGTCAACGTAAGACGGAATAAGGTAAAGTAATCTTTATGTGATATGTAATATTTATGTGGTTCTAATTGTGATATGCATGGATTCATAGATCGTAGATAAGACCTATTTATATCGGTTTTGCAGAACGACAAGAAAGAGTATTAGTTTAAATATGTTTAATTTGAATAATTTACATCGCCCCATAAAAAGGAACCCGCTCAGATAGTTCTGGTTTACAGAACTGTTAATAGATAAAAAGGCTGCTCTTTACATACTTCCCTAAGATATGAGTATAGTGGTAAAGGGCTTGCTTCGCATTTGAGGGTTTGATCCTAGCTGCCGGTCATCCTGATTTAAGTTTTTCCAGATTTTCCTCAGTCACTCTGGACCAATACCGGGATTGTACTTTCAAAACTAGGTCCTGGCACACTTCCTTCCCACATCATCTCCTCACCGCTATCCCAGCCAGAGTTATAGTTACCTAAAGGTCATCAATGAAAATAAATTCAATCACATTTGGTTAAGTTGAGCTGAAATGTTTTCAAGAATTAATGATCACTACTGTTGTTGAGCATCACTATAGTCCGGGTTAAAATATTGTTTTAAATGTACAAAATCAGATGATCTACTGTTCAGAGTTGCCACGTGAAAAATTAAATTATGATGAATTGTCTTCTCAATTAATTTATAATGAATATTATAACTTAAATATGTAAAAACACACACATATGGATAGTTGGGTAATTTCAACGCCTAAAGGGAAAACAAAAAACTTAGTCGTACAAAAGTTTTAATCCCGAGTTAACTTAATCCACGAGTAGATTAACGAGTCAAGATAGCGAGCGAATTTCCTTCTTTGGCCACCATCTTTCATATGCTATCAGGTGTCAGTCAAACCGAACCAGGAAAATATAATACTTTAATGCACATCTAGGTTACTTGACGTGTATTTCGGATCCATAAGATGAAGTACCAGATGCTCAGCTCGCACTCCGTTACTTTCTCGGTTTTTAAATCGAGTAGAGCTACAATCCTTCCATACTAGCATTATTTCATTCCTTTAATTTGGCTGGACTGACACCAGGTAGCCGAAAAGTAATGACGAGAATGGCATTTCCTGTTTCCCTTTGGGATAAAGAGAAGAGGGACGCAAGAATTCTACTCACAAAAGAAGTGATATCCATTTTGCGAGTGATTTTCTTTGTGTTACTATGGCGGAAGTGTTTCCTTTGTAATAAAATTAAGAGATTTAGTATCATCCCTTTCGCCATGTGACAAAGAAAATCACTCCGAAAATGGATATCACTTCTTTTGTGACTAGAATACTTGCGTCACTATTCTCTTTATCCCGAAGCAGGGCCGGATTTATACGTCTAGGTGCCCTAGGCCCATGACTTCCAGCGCACCCGCTCCTCCTCCCTTCCACCCTCAGCTCTCCATTCTTATCTCCTTTCTACCTTCACTTTATGACAAATTACTCTCCTGCGTCTTCAAGCCATTAAAAGTAATAACGAGATAATAATGATTTAATTATGATAATGTGGTTATTTGCAAAATATGGTACGATAATATTATAACAATAATATGATTGAATGATTGAAATATCGTTATTACATTTCGTTTAGGTTTTTATGCAGATTTAACAAGAACTTCAGTCGCTTTTGGATTCAACTCTTGTTCATATAACAAATAACACATTGCAATTTCGCGTTAGATTTACAACTTTAACAATTACAAACACTAAAATCTCCTAAATAGATTTAACAATTTCACTCACAAAAAACAACACTAAAATTTCCTAAATACATTTATAAAGTTTTCGAAAGGAAACAAATTAAAAATTAACAATTACAATATAAAACTTTAAAGTTTTCTAAATACATTTACAAAGTTTTTTAAAAAAATCTAAAAATTACAATTATAGTACAAAACACAAAGCACACAAGACACTGATATCATATATGAGGACATTCAGAAGCACTTTAAAGTAAATTAAAGAATGGTAAAGTCGTCACATTTTCTCCTCGCTACGAGTATTTAACATCTATTAATTCATCCTGTTTGCTACTTCTCTTTATGTAGGAAAAAGAAACGTAGGTTTATAGAATTGAACCCTGCAATGTACCGGTATCTGTCAGTCAGTATTTTGGCCCACCCGTCTATACGTCGATCCTAAAAGCTAGCAACTTGAAAGTCACGAAATCTCTAGGTAAGATAAGATAAAATGAATTGTATGGGCAATAACAGCACTAACAAATTCTCTAGGAATGGACAAAAGTGAAACTACAAACTCACTGGCTACATTGAATACGTGGGACGCAAAGGAATTCAAAACAAACTGGCTACAATTTTATCTGTGGATCAGACCAGGATAGGGTATGGGAAGGTAACGGCCGGTGTCTTAGTTAAGGTACCATCCTGACATTCGCCTGGTGAAACTGAAGGAAATTCTGGGAAACGTCACTCAGGACGATCGGCAGCAGGGTTCGAACGAACGGTACCCGAAAAGACAGGTTAGATTAAGTCACTTAAGTTTTCCTCATATACATGTATATAGAGTGGTTTAACGCAAAGTACTTTTTGCCCCATTAGCAGGGGTGCCAGCGACACCCTATATGTGACATTAACTAAAAATGATTATTGTTGGGTATAAAGGCAAAAGCAGTAATAAATAATATTCCTAATATAATGAGTAAATCCGGCCCTTCCCCGAAGGGGTTTTCATATTCATATCACTTATTTTGTATGGTTGCCTATTAAAAAAAAGTGCATAGTCTTCATAAAAAAAATGGTTGATTTTGGACCTCATACCTCCGTACCTCGAAAACGGTAACCCCTATAAAAAAAAGCTTCGATTTACCCCCAGCTTGTTGGGGACCGCAATTGACCCCCCAAAACCCCCCGGTACCATCCATTTGGGGCTAAAACAAAAAGACAGACAGAATGACAGACACATTTTTCTATCATTTGTGAAAATTCTGTAATTCGGCTTAAAAAGTCGTAACTTTTGAATCCCTTTACCGAATTTGACGTGTAATACACCGTTTGAAAGGTATTGGAGCGTAGGTTAAGATTCCGCAAGTTTCGGCCGCCAATGTGGCCTAGGGTCAGTGCTATCATAAAAAATGTGAATTTTGAATTTCTTTCCGCACCGCTCTAGGAGGTCCCAGCCATTTTTTTTTTTTTTTTAAATTTTTTCTGTGTCTTAGTATGGCAAAGAGCTTTCAAATGCAAGTTCAAGCATCAAAATCGGGCTTATAGTTCGCTAGATCCGAAACTAGATGTATACATTGGAGTCCCGCTAACCGACTCATTTGTCAGCGTCACTCGAAGAACTACCGTTCTTCATGATTTCATTTATGATTCGTAGATTAACTCGTGGATTAAGTTAACTCAGGATTACAATGTTTTGTACAATGGGCCTTAAGCAACTTGTTGCAAGTATCTTCTTAGTATCTACTCAAAAGGTTTTGAGGGAAAAAAATAGATTTGTCCGTCCCATTATAACACTGGTTAGTGGTTAACGGCTCAACGAGAGCAGTTTAGACAGAAGTTTCCTTTTGACTATCAAATAACCAACGTCAGTTTCTCAAGCCGTTTGCAATCTGCTGGCCCTACAACGTTTGCTTATGGTAATTTTATACATTATGCATTTTTGTGAAATTGAACATAACGAAGGTGAATAGTCATTAATTTTCTTTCGGATTTGGACTAATTTCCTTACCTTTACCTCTGATACCAATAACAACGCGCAGTTTACCGCTACAAACTTTCTTTACAGTAGTTTTCTACAATACGTACTTCAGTAACCGATTCAAAGGCTGAAAGGTTTCGAACTTGGAGGGTATGAATTAGTTGCTACAGTATTGTTTACTTTTAAATCGTGGCGGTGGACAAGGAAAAACCAGTGTATGATCAGAGACCATCTCGTTCTAGTCGTTTCTTATACTCTGTCGTATGAGCAAACAGTCCACAAAAAGGTTTTGGAATCACCATAGGTTTATGTCACTGGTCCTGATATAGTACATTTTTTAAAAATAAAACAGAAGAACGATTAAAATATAAAATACTATTATTTTTATATTAACGTAATCTTAAAATGAAGAATAAAGCCCCAATTGAAAACAGTTTTTCCTCTTCTTATCTATAAGGTCACCTCTGTCAGACGATGCGTGAAATTGCTGTAAGGAGAAGGCGCATGTTCTTCGTATATGTGTGGTGTGACTGCTTGTAGGTATCATTAAAGCAATATTGTTTTCTTTTTTCTTGCTTTCTTTTCTTTTCGTATTCTAACCTTCACTTTCAATTTTTGTTGAATACGTGTTGTCGCATTTCAGTGTCAGATTGCTGTTGTTTCTTTTTAAAGCAGAACAGCTTGGTCAAGCACGCTGCTTGCTGACACACACACACACAAACACGGGAACACGAGAGAGAGAGAGAGAGAGAGAGAGAGAGAGAGAGAGAGGAGGGAGCAGGCTAGTTGACGAGAACAGCTACAAGCAAAGGTAGTAATTTTGAACGGGGGCAATTTTCGACACGCAACGAAGGAATTCAGTGAAAGGTTAAAAAATAAAACGAAAAGGCCATCTTTCTGTGTATCCCTATTTTTCTTTTTTGGCTTTCCATATATTTAGACATTTTTCTTCGTTTGGAATTTCTCTAAAGCATCGTGATGATGACGATGATTGGTGTTCTGCCAGCAGATACTTTTATGACACGAAAGGCCCTGGACAAGGTGAACTAATAATGGCTTGGTATTGCCTTTCGTCGGATGTAAATGAAGCCTTAACGACGGAACCTACAATTTAAGGTAAATTCCGAATCTCTAAACGGTAAAAAATCGTTTCTTAAAACTCAGATTTTTTTTTTTTTTTTTTTTTTTTTTTTACATCGGGAAACGATTTCCTTAGAAATGAGATATGAGCATTCTACGGTGTAAGATAAGTGAAGCATTCTTATTTTCAATTAAATGAGAATGCCCATATCTCATTTCCAAGGAAATTGTTTCTCGATGAAGAAATAAAAACTTTTCTCTTAATTTTTAAGAAACCGTTTTATTCACTGCGTAGGCCTACATTCAGTGTGTTCCCCCAGCGGAAATTAAATGTGAAGGCCCCTTGACTACAAAGCAACAAATGAGATAACCTATCTGCCAAGAACCCAGAAAGTGACTCTGGACACAATTTCGAGGTTACTATTTAATAGCCTTTGTTTAAGGTAACTGCTGCGAGTGTTCATTGTAGAAGTATGAAACAACCTTATGAAGTATGAAAACAGCGAGAGAGAATCATTTCTATTGAAAGAAAATCACATTATAACGTAGAAACAAAGGCGGAATAGAAATAAGAATATATCGGAAATATGAACACTGAGCAAGAATTTTTAGGTTCCAGAATTGGTCACTTTGTGGTGTCGGCAGTTCTCAGATTTAGGGATATGAAGTTTACAAAATATCAATAGTGAACATTGATATTGTGGGTAAATAAAAAGAGCGATCGATATAAACAGTATCGAAATATCAAACATTATATCTATATCGTTCATATTGAAAAACTATTGGAAATGGAATATCGCCCCTTCTTAGTAAGAAAAAAGGTTCGTAATCGAAGATTGTTGCTCTCCAATATCTCTCAAAATTGATTGTCATTTGTATCAAATATGGGCATATTGAAGGAACGTTGAATATAGAAAACTTGCAAATCAAACGTTGATCATATGGAGGGCTGAGATTCACAGCGATGTGAAGTCAGTCAGTCGTCGTGATTATGGACGCAAACAGTTTTAAATGAGCAGACATGTTTAAAAAAAATGCATAGTTTTGAAACGGAATGATATTCACAGTTCATTTACTTCTTACTTTATCAAATTCCAAACGAAAATATTGGGATATGCGAGTTCAATCACAAACAGAGCTGAAACGGGGCACCGGGTCAAGTTTGGCCCGGATGTTCTGATGCAGGGCAATGCAGGGGGTTTAATTTTTTCCTTATGATTATGACTTTTGCCGTCTGAAAAGAGTTTCTTTCAGGAGTAATCAGGAACGCCCTGCTCTCAGAGCACCAAGAATACGACGCCTAAAAGTTCTTAATTATATCATAGTAAAAACGAGTAGGAGGAGTTATATATCCATGGAAAGAACAAAAGTACCAATGCAAGTGTGCAAATAAGTAACCCTTCGGAAAGTCCATTCTGAAAGAATTTGAGGACTTCATGTCAATAAGGTACTAAGTGCATTTTTTGTGAAATTTCCACTTTTTAAGGAATAACAATATATGTTGTTATTTTCACAAATAACCTTGTGTATGGTAAATGCTGAAATTAACACAGAACTTCCAGTGTCGGCAGATCCGGGTTCGAAGCTCGGTCCCCGGTGGCTGTCAATTTTTCTGTGTTAATTTCAACAATATATATTGTTAGACCTATAACATATACAAGAATGAAAGTCCAAACACATTGCAGTCCTTTTATTGGGTGCTTATAAATGGTGAAATGTGTTTTACATGCAAATAACATTTTAAAAAATAGTTTGTTTTTTTTCTCGTAAGTTCGAAAATGACACATTAGTGCCTTATTTACTTCAAACCTTCATTTGTGAATCTCAAAATGAAAATATTGATTAATTCAAGCAACAGGAGCAAGAGCATGTCAAATCGAGTCAAGACAGGGTCTTTTGGTCAAGATTGGATCGCAGAGTCATTCGGATCAAGTTTCGGACCGGGTCATCTCACCTCCGCTCGGGGCAGGCCCGATCACCAAAAGTGGACAGCTCTGAACATAAAATACCGGTACTTGGTATTTTCTTCGGGATCTCCAATTTTCAGGCAGACCTGACTTACACCACTATGATTCTGAACTCCCCATATATCTAATGACCCTTCGATATATGGTCTGCGCCAAAGTTGCTTGAAGGTCATAAATGCATTGTAATTCGTTCGATATTAGATTTATGATTTGTCTTCAAAACAATATTTCAATTATTGTTCGATACTTCGAAAAATCACACAACCGTCCCAGACCTCTAATTTCTCAATTTCTTTTTTTTATTTTAACATACTGGCATTAAATGAATCCTCCAATGGTAAAAAGAACTAAGCCAAAACATCCCATTTTTTTGTTTTCCTTCTTTAATCTATGCAATAGAGCATGTCCCATCATACGTAAGGAGCTATGTATGACTGACTAAAACTAACAGGAACTACGAATAACCTAATCAAATCTAAAAGTAACTACGAATGACCTTCCGATCACAGTAATTCAATACAGTAAGACTTACAGTGCGTGCTAAAACGCACAAAGTCATTGACTTGATTCCTTTTAATAAAGTACCTGGCTGTAACGACTTGATTCATTGATGAACGCGATGTCTGAATTAAGTCGAGATGTTCTGGATAGGTAGCAATTGGCTATGTGCCTAATTATTCTTTGAACGTTGATTCTGAAATTGGCTTGACTTATGATGTACAAAAATGTGAATTACATTTATTCTTTCTAGTGGCGAATCGTCCGGGATGTGTTAATTAAATCTGAACATTTGTTAACTGTTGTTCTGTGGGTTCAGGACTTATGCCCATGTTCTCAGTCCTTTTGTTAATGTACTGTTAAAGTTACTGCTCTGCTGAAAAAAGAAAAAGTTTAAGATTGGAGGATAAATTAATGGTGTGGCAAGAAAACACAAAATGGAAATAATTGAAACTCCAGTGCAAAAACACGCATGCGTTATAGTAGCTGTGATATTGAAAAATAATAATAATAATAATAATAATAATAATAATAAAAGATTAAACTAGAACTTTATAGGCCTAGTCCGGTGAAAATGATGTGAGAAAAAGATACAGTACTACATGTAATATTAAGAAATCACTTTTTTTAAAAGATTAACTCTCAGCTCATAAAAGAACAGACTTCTGGAATAACAGTCCTTTTCATTTTTTTAAAAGCAGCTAAGGAGAGATGCAATCAAGTAAGAATGTTAATAAAAATGGTCGAATCTACTTAAATGTTAAGCATTCACTTTGTTTTTTAAAAGTTTAAACGAACCAAGAAGACATGCAATAGCACTTAAAAGTTAAAACGAAAGAGTGTACCAGAAGCTCCTTCAACTTTGCATGCAGTTTATGATCCACTCCACTTGTATTGCTTGCTTGCTTTTGGAAAAGTGCCCTTTATCTGTCCTTGACGAAAACAGGGTGAGTCTCTTCAATTAAAGCGTTGGATTCCAGACACAACGGGGCGCTACAATAGACCAGCAGAGGCCATCACTATTATTTTTCAAGAATATCCCCAGGCGAATCTTCCCTCTTTTGCACGACCCTTTGGTCTTCAAAAACAAGAAAGATATCCCTTTGTAGCTCTGCCGATGAAACTAATTAGAACCATGTGTAGAAGGTATTTAAAGGCTATTGGGTGCTGACTGGTTCTTCTAAATAATGCTATAGCAGAAACTTACTTTGTGGCAACAAAAATGAGACTTATTATATTATATATCAATACTTCAAGGAGGAGTAAATGATATCACGTCATTATTCAGAAATAATTATGATTTTACTGCGATGACATCCTGTAACACCAAATTATAGAGCAGGAGTGTCGCTCTCTATAAGCCTGCACTGAAACAAAAACGTTTACTTTACATATTATAAATATTTTCTGCACAGCTCTGAGTCGTCTTTTAATCGCTTCTACCTTTTCACCTTCTATCACTATTTTAACACTTTCTTTTAAGTGCATTTGTTTCTTTCGCTCAAGTCAAAAAAGCATATCAATAAGCGAGTCTGGTAGAATTACAGAGAAGTCACACAGCTGACAGGAGCGAAGTTAGAAACCGAGTAGTTGAACCTACAATATTACGATGAACAAACAACACATTCATCACTGAATGAAGTTCAACCCAGAATTGAATAGGTTCGAATTTTTGACGATATATTGTGAACAAAGTGTGCATAAACAGTATTTAAAAATAATCTTTAAAATAAATAAGAATGCAAAACAAGTGAGGTCTGCGATTGTACTAACGTGAAGGCTCCTAGCGTCATTTTGTAGCATCTGAAGGTTCATTGAGACAACGGTAATTTTTTTTAGACAGGCTGGCAACACTGACCAGTGAGACGCAATATCCGACTAGGACTACCTCTACGACCTGTCCCACTATCTAATATGGATGTAAGCAAACTTCGGTGTAAATCAATGGATTTGGAGACCCCTATTTAAGTAACAGACACGCATTCATTTTTATAAAATAAGTTGGTATCACTTACAACAGGGGTGTCTAGGGAATGAGACGCCCACAGTATTTATGTATTATGTCGAATGATGTTTATACAGTTTGATGCGGATATATCCAACAGAATGGGACTAATTTGAAAAATTAAATTTAAAAAAAAAATAGGCTGGCAACACTAACCAACTGCACCAACCAAAGTGATTCCGGCGGCTCTGAGCTAGTCTAGCTAAGACCTTTCCAAAGACACATCAAGACCTCTCAACATCTTGTGGTTCATGAAATATGCTTTGACATGAACAGACGGACGAATAAAGCGGGGGTATATGGTTCTTTATAGTTAGCTACGCTGTCAAGAAACCGAAAAAACATTCAAAATTAATTTTCAGAAAGACTGTTTAATTTCATTCGTGGATTGATTTCAGTCAATTAACAGTGCTGTTGAGTACCATTTTACAAGCTATTATCAAGGGAGGAAGTCGGTCAGCACCTCTCACAGTTCTTGGACACATCACTAACACTTCCTGAGCGCATGAATTTAAAAGGAAAATAAGAAACGAAGCCCAGAATAGTATTATTTTTAGAATATGTATTTGAATTACCGAGTAACCGACGACAAACGTAACCAACTTGAAGATCTAGCTTGTGTTCAAATGAAGCAGTAAATAGATTCTTGACACGCAAAATAGTGAGAAAAGAACGAACAAGAACCAATCATAATAAGTAATAAATAAACTTCACGTCAATTAAGCGAACAATTGCAGTAAATTAGCTTTTTTCTCTCTTTGGAGAAGATAAAAAAAGAAACTCGTACAAATCACCTTTACGTGACCTGCAGTTTATCTTCGCTCTTTTCTATTCATACAGGACGATATCCTCAGGAGTTTGTATACCTCCCGCTTGGTGGAACCAGTCGGTCCAGTTGCAAGGGTCAATCGAAGGTGTTGCTTTCCGTTTGATCTCTGGAACTGGTCCAGACTTCTTTTAGGGCATCTCGTACGTATGCACACATACGTATACACAGGATTATATATACTTGTGGACAGACTGCTCTGAGCGGATTGTGGTACTGCGTGTGTTTACTGGAACATGGCACACGCTGACTTGGTATTATTGTCAGCGTTATGAATAATAAATTATAACTCGTGCAACGGATGTAAGAACAACAGTTATATTATTATACAGTACGTTACATAAATCAGAAAGGAACTGAACTCTTCAATTAATGCTGGTAGAGATTTTCATACTATTGTCCGACTTACACCTACTTCCTTTTCAACAAAAACGATACGGTACTTCCAAATTTAAACAAAAAGAGAAATTCGTATTATGTTTTGTGTGAAAAGTTCCATTAAGCTTGAAATATGATACTTGTTGAAAATTGCATTTTTTTTTTAAAATAAAAAGTTCTGATCTTTCCTGAAAACAACATTTTCTATATAGTAACCGCCTACCTAACAGTACCACACATAGAAATTCATATGCTTGTAGCGCTGTATACTTACCGAGCGGCCGTAGTGTGTTAAGTGTAGCTTTGAAGATAGACTAGTATCGAGACGATACGGTTTCTCTTTTCGCTTCCTGCATTTTTTATTTTTTTTTTTTACATCTTTCCTTGGTGATCCAAATAGTATGGAACATCCCAAGAATATCCCGTTTTCATGTTCAATGTACGTAGAATATTCGGGATGAAATAAAAATATTCTCAAAAAACTAACATAATGATGGGGCAAATAAAAATTATATTTTTTTCCTTCCATCGAAATTACAATGTTTAAGAATGTGTGCATGCAAATTTTATGTTTATAATCATGACGGAAGAAAAATATATGTAATATTTGTCTGCCCCATCAGTATTCTTGTTTGTGAGTTAAAAGGATATTCTAAGCTGAAATTTTCGGAATATCACTAAAATCTTCTGAGAATACCCCGAAAGAATAAATCATCTAAACATATCAGTAGAAAATGCCTGGAATATCTCTAGCATATGTACTCAGTCCGGACATTCAGTAATTTGTAGACTCGTTCTACACATATAGCATGGACGCTCAGGGATAATCCGTTAAATAGTTCAATAACCCAACGGAGATATTTGTAACATATTCCTGAAATATTTATGTGCTGGGTTCATTATTGATGTATTTTAAACCGTGTGAGAAGAAAGTATTCAAATTGTCACTGTAAGTGAATAATTATAGAAGTAATGTTAAGTTAACTCATTTAAGGATTCGAAAAAATACTTTTAAATTGTAAAGATGTGCATTAGTGGAATGTAGTGGTTGAACCGTAAATACTTTATTAAAAAACTGTTAGAAAAGTTCTAGGAACACATGATTATTCTACCGTATCCGAGTGGTTAAGTGATTACGATCGCTGACTGGATAAACAATGAGTAAGTGTCATGGGTTTGATTCTACCTCACACCAGTCATCATTACAGACTTTTCAGAGTTTTTGTAAGTCCCAGAAAGTGAATACAAGGATGACAGATCGAATATACTTTTCCTGCTTTCCTCTCAAAAGAGTGCTCACCGAGAAACGTATTCCTCAGACAATGACTTCGGCTAGAGATGCCTATAACCACATACAGAAATTACAATTTCAACAGAAATACGTAAAAAAAAAATCTACTGGGTCATAAACCAGCATTTCCATTTAGCGACTTTATACATGAACATGTATCATAGTCATTTCCAGCTAAGCTTGCTGATATGAAAGTATATTTTGATTTGTAACGAACATGTACATTTTAAACGTGATTCTCAACAGAATTGCAATTTTGGACATAGTAGTTCTGTTTGTGTCAATTCTAGGTTTGATAATGATTCTCATTTATTTAGATGGCAGGATAAGCGACTCTACACTGCTATTTCAAACAACTTCAATCTTTAGCTTCACGGTGGTAGCAAGATTTGAACTTGCGACGCCTTTCTAGTGTCAATTCGTAGGCAACGACCTTTGCTAGACCACAAGGAATGGGTACATACATCCTTCAGTCTTGTTTCTTTTAAAAGTACAGGATATTGTTACTTGTAACTCCATCAAGAAACATCAGTCAAGAACACTTTTTTTCTAGGAAATTCTTAGATTTAAAAAAAAATGACAGGTAAACTCCCCCATAAAATGAGATAATACATATGCAATGAATGGTGAATGAACTTCACAAGGAGTTGCTTTGTTTAGGTAATTAGGAATGGAATACGGTTGTAACTTAAAATGTAGTAAACGTCATATTTTTAATAGCATCATAAATTAAATTTGATTTTAACACATCATCTATGTCCAGGGGTTATGAACGCAAAGGAACTTTCGAAACCAATGGAAGACTGACTGCATCTTCATAGAAGCCACAAAACCACGACTCTTTCCAGCGGATGTAATGAATGAGAGAGGCGAGAAAGAAAGTATCTGTTGTAGAGGCTGTCGATTGGGTTTATATTCTTCCAAAGATCTTCTCTAAAAAGGACATGCATATTGAACGTCCTCAGGGACGATTATGAATAATGTTCTGCAGAACGTTGGTGTTCTTAAATTTCACTCATGCCTAAACCAAAATATATTGATGTTTCCTTCATGTCATGGTGAAGTTCATTGACTTATATTTGCACGAAAGTATTAAACGAGAATCAAGTCTTCCAAGCCAATGCACCAGTGGGCCAGAAATATCTGTCTGTGGTAAAAAGAAAAAAATCCTTTGTCCTCCGCATGCACTGCAGTTACACATTTTCATATGTAATTATCTTAATTACTTACTAAAATGTGTATTATGCGAATAATAATGATGATATGTGTTACATAATATTAGAAATAAAATGTCAATATAATATTAAATACTAAACAGAACACTAAAAATAGTACAATAAAAGAAGTGCATTAAATGAAGAACCTAGCTTGGGGATTTTTTTTATTTTTCTGGTAACGTTTACAGTATGTAGGGTCATTTGGGTTTATGGAACTATCAGTTTCTTAGATTTGTTATTTTCATATATTAATGAATTACACAGTGAGTAGCACATTTCCTCCCTAATAGCATGTTTTGTCCCAAACGACGTGGTGCATTGTTATGCTATTTCAACTTGTGAGCTGTTACCAAAATGTCTGACAGGAATTACTCCTTGCAACAATAACCAAAATTGAATCAGTGAGTTAAAAAAGGTACAGATTTCATTTACAGCAATTTTCAGGGCAAGAAGAAAAATATCTTTACTGCAAAAATCATACGTTGAATTGAAATTTCATTGGTAAGAAATTATGGCATTAGCAACCATGAGTATGGTCCAAGCTTCTCTGACTAAAATAGCAATTGATTTATTAAGTTGCTGAGAACTGAGTGTTTCGGTTCAATTTTCACACATTTTGGAATATGTATACCTTTTTT
This sequence comes from Lepisma saccharinum, assembly GCA_022664845.1. Lineage (NCBI taxonomy): Eukaryota > Metazoa > Arthropoda > Insecta > Zygentoma > Lepismatidae > Lepisma > Lepisma saccharinum. The sequence goes on along the minus strand of JAGDQP010005853.1, from coordinate 46,433 downwards.
CAACTCACTCAATCATTTTTTAAAGGGTAAAAAATATGTTCCGTAACAACTCAATTACTCGTATTATTGGTTTACGTTAGGACTTGGCAGACAATCTATTAAAAATCTATAAGGTAAGAATCCTGTGCTGAAATACTGGCGCACGCGCAGATGCATTGTGCAACCAATTCACAAGTGTCACTTCTCTCACTTTATTGGCAATATTACAGTTTGATATATTACCTCTGTTTGTTTTGAAACATTTAGCATAAAGCAAATGTTGTGTGTTATTTGCGTATCATATTCGTTGTGTAATAAACTTAAAATTTTCGGTATCATTAATTTGCCTTTCTTATTTTGGAATATAATCTGCATGAATAAAATGTGATGTCAATCATTTTGTGCATGCTTCACAAAAGAGTAGACATTCCATTTGAAGACCACAGAAAAAGAACGTGCTTTGGCCATTTTCTTGATTTTACAGAGGAGCGTTTTAAGACTCTATATGTATATTTTACGTACAGGGAATGCGTTTGGCAATGCAACGCAGCGCTTGTTGGCCTTGACTTATCGGTTGCGCTTGACTTATCTGTCGCCGTCCGCCATTAGGCCCGTCTCAGTATATTATATAAGTACTTTGATTAACTTGACGTTAACCAGCGACGTGAACTACGGCACCACTTCGCGAAAATTAACGAAGTCAGCCGAGTGAGTATCGTCTGCATGCCGAAGGATGACCACGGAACAAAATACGTCGCTGGTTAACGTCAAGTCACTCTCCTTGCGTCGGAGCGGCATTTTTTAAAAATGTTATTTAAATGAAACAGAATCCTATACCCTATGATATTTAATTATACAGTATTTTGATAATACATTTGAAATGAACCAATTCTGAATACCACCGGCATTTTTTTAACCTCTTAGGTATGAAGAAACTGCTGTCTGGGTTTATTTTTCTGGTTAACTGCTTGGCGGGCTGAGGGCTCCTTTTCCTATATTCTAGCGGGAGAATAGTCGTTCGTTTTCCTATATTCTAGCGGGAGAACAGTCGTTCGTTGTGTTGTTTCTTGTAGTTTTTAGTGGATTTAGTGGAGCTTTATTTTCTCTTCGTATTTAGTGTGTTTTTGTGTTCGTATTTATAGTGCGTTGATGTGTGAGTAAAGTCGATCAAAATGAACGAAATTAAACAGCATGTATGTTCAGAGTGTGGAAAGAACTATGACCATAACAAATCACTTAGGCGTCATGTTTCGAAAGCACATCCGAATAAATTAAACGAAATCGCGCCTCCTTTAAAGACCCAGAAATCATTTGCTTATCAATGCCCAAATTGTGATAAACAATTCAATCACCTTGAAAATTTCAGATATCACAAACGCAAGTTTCATGCAGAACAACCAATTAAGAAAAATCACCTTAAATGTGTTCTATGCACTTTTGTAACGGACGGAGAAAAAAAATTGCACGAACATTTTGCGTTACAACATGCTCTTACAGTGGAATCACAAGAAAAGCAGTTTCCATCATTTCAGAGTTTCATGGAGTGGAAGCAAGAAATTGAAAAAGAGACGCTCACAAGGTACGTAATAAAACAACAGAAATATTGGAGCAAGTATCTAAAAAGCAAAATTCTGACACTTCCTTAATAACCCAAAAACAAATGGTTGAAGAACGCATCAGAAATGTCCTTCATAAGATCAATACATCAGAAGAGGTGCAACTTTTGAATAAAGCAATTGCATCTTTTGAAGCGACGTTGGAAGCAGTGCATTCCCATAAAGCTTCCAAATTACTTTCGAAATCCACGACAGCGAAGAGAAACATAGAGAAACAGAGAAAACTCTTTTCGACCAAGAAGAAGAAAGTTACGCATAAGCAAGGGATCACAAAACCAAGTTAAAGTGAAGTACAGGATATTGCAGTATCCTTACTGTTACACCATGAGTGAAACAAGTGAACCGGGGATAGACTACATTGCAATGTCATGCTCTTTTGGTGCGTGCGTGTGTGTGTGTGTGTGTGTGTGTGTGTTTTGCTTGAAACTTGCGTTTTAAAACTGAAGCTGAAAGGTGATGTATATATATTTTATGGAGTGTTTCCTTTGGAACTTGCGTTTTAAAAGTTTTATTTAAAATATGATGTTATGTATAATAATTCATCTGGAAACTCGTTAAAAAAAAAGAAGAGAGAGAGAGGAAACTTCAGTTGAAATGTGATGTGTATATTTGGAGTATTTCGCATGATCGAACTTCACTACTTTTTTTTAAGTCGCTTCCTCCCACTTATCTGTATCTCATCTGGGAATTCAACGCAGCCTACGTTATAACCTCAACACATGGATTCCTCGGTATAAATAAGGTAAGTGTTTTTCATTTCAAATAAATATAAACTTTAAAAATGTTGTTGTTTTTCCGTAAACATTTGCGCGTTAAGAGCCCTCACTTCTTTTCGAGGATGTCAGATTTGAGTGTGCTGGGAGCGGGGAGAAGGGTAGTGTAGGTGTGGCCACTCGTCTATCAGTCGAATTCGTCCTGTAGTGTTTCCACTTTGCATTAAATATCGTTATCGGTACTTACACATTTTCCTTTTGTTTTGTCATTTGTTAGGAAAGTTCTACCACACACTCATAGGTGACGTATTCACACAAAAGATACTATAAATTTCTTACTGTCCTTCTTCCACAAGTCACACAGAACGTTAACTTTCTCATCAAATTATTTTTTCCCCTTAGATAATTCTCTCATATCAGATATGGCAACCTTGAAATTCCGCCCAAAATAGTTCTCATCAATAAAGCGTGTAAACTTCGGTTATAAGTTATTTTGTTTAAAACTTTTCCTGCTTGAAAACAATAATAGTGAACTTAGCTTTCAGACATCCCTACAGACGTTGATTCAGTATAAACGATGAATCCTATACTTCTGGGACTGTTTTACTGCAATACTTCCGCGATGCTTGAATGGCAAATGGAGTTGCATTGCAGTCGACTTTGGAACGCTGGAACGTCGTAGCCACTCTGCAACTGCACACAAGAGAATATAGTAACCTTGACACAACACACACACACAACATGTAAACATAGGTTCGTCTCTGAAACGCGCGCGCAAACTTTTGAGACTTGACAGACAGATTGTAAAAGCCGGCCGGGTGGTCGAGCGGTCTGCGGCGGTAGGCTATCGACTCAACGGTCCCGGGTTCGAGTCCCGGCAGGGGCATGGGTGTGGATTTTAACACTTAACAGCTAAAGGCAAATCGTGACGGGCCGAAGTCCAAAGTTACTAAACTGGCCCATATAAAAATAAAGTTTTACAGATTGTAAAATTATCCCCGCACTCCACAGTGCATTGACTCGGTTTCCAGCTGTGGAGGAGACCCTTCAGTTTGTCAATTCGATGTTTAATTATTACTTTTATTAATTAAAATTATTTTTCCTACGCTTATCGGAGGAAAGTACTAATGACAACTGTTACATACAATTTAATCTATGTAACAAAAAAGAGCACAACGATATCTCATATGATAAGAGAATTAGAGCTAAAATATTACCATGGTTTTAAATGGCAATAGCGAGCTTGGACAGAATGCAATAACTCCTCTTAATTTGTTCCGTGGTCATCCTTCGGCATGCAGACGATACTCACTCGGCTGACTTCGTTAATTTTCGCGAAGTGGTGCCGTAGTTCAAGTCGCTGGTTAACGTCAAGTCTTTGATTAGGCCTGTGGCTTTCCCATGACTTTTGCGCCTCACGATTGAATAGACTTTGTATTTCTTTCCAGGAATTTGGCATGTCCTAATAATGAAAATTATTCTTAAATACGTCTGGCATGCCCTAAATAACTTACCTTGAATAACTTTTAAATGAGAGGGAATATGCTTTTAACAGGACTTGCAATGAAAGCAGATTCGATCTCTTTAGATAACAGAGTGTTGTTGCTCTGTTCCTTTCATAAAAAACTTGAATTTGAATTACTTATTAATTAGAAATTATTGGCCTTTCGGAAATTTTGTCTCAAACCGGGATAGGTGAGGGGAAAGGATGCAAAAAGAGTCAGCCAGGGCCTAAGTTGAAGGTCTCATTCCGGCATTTACCTGATGTGACTGAGGAAAACCCTTGTCAGGATGGTCGGTCGCTGGCATCAAATTATAAAACCTTGTTTAACCGCGAAATGGAAATAATCATAATTCTTTATTAACTTTTCTCACATGTTACGTTCAAATCCATTAATAAGATTTTCTCGAATGCCTGCAAGCGAGAGGAATACTTCCTTTATTTACCTACTTCCTTTTTCCTAAGTACAAGCCATTTGGTTGTGTGTAGCTGCACGCAGTTCTAAGAAATTAAGAGGATAAACAATACAGCAGAGCAGACACCACATTGATTGAAAGGTGAGAAGGCCTCTCCCAAAGCTGCTTCGAGCAGGAATTTTATGCAGGCAGGTACGCAATAAGTGTGTATGTGTGTGAGAGAGAGGGGGAGAGAGAGAAAGAAAGAGAGAAAAATGGGAAAGACAGAGTAAAGGTGACGAAATTAGAGTAGACCCCCTACATTTAGACATGGAGCGGTACAGTTTATATGAACGGGTCTTCCTGTACGATTTGTGTGTGAAGTGCTCGTCCCTGTCAAAATGTTGAAGATGATTTCATCGGAAGTCCTCATAGCTACATCAACTATACTTAGATTGATGCAAAAACTAGCGAGCCGCCGTAGGTCAGTGGTAGAGCGTTGACGTAGCATTCGGGAGGTTCAGTCTCAGCGGCCGACCATACTGACTGAGGGTTTTCCAGGATTTTTCCTCAGTTATATTAGGCAAATGCCGGGATGGCACCTTCAACTTAGACCCTGGCCGACACCTTCCTGCATCCGTTCCCCTCCCCTATCCCGGCCTGGATCTTAGATGCCTAAAGGACATAAAATAAAATTCAAATGGTGAAGAAACTAAGAACTACAGGGACATTACTATACTACCAACCAAAACGAAAACGCCGAGTTTTGACAGAGGAAAAAATAGACGAAATTGAGAAAAGGTCGGAAGTCCTTAAAGCGGCTTGCTCAAGAAACCCACGTATGTAAGACAACAGCTCGAACCGCCACTAAACTGCTGAAAATGAGACCCTATAAAACTTCCATTCTACACGCTTTGCAACCACGTGATCCAGGTAATCGAATGGTTTCTGCAGTCCATCCATCTATATAATAAACCCAGAAATGTTATTTTCTTAAAGATGAAACGTGGTTTCATCTGGACGGATATGTTAATGCTCAAAATAATCGACACTGAAGTTCTGAAAACCCTCGGAGCATACACGAGATTCCCCCTTCATCCCGTGAAAGTTGGTGTGTAGTATGCAATTAGTGCGAAAATAATTAATTATTTCCTCATAAACGATAAATAGTGCGCGCTATGTTGAACAAATTTTACAACTTCTTTTTTTTTGGGGGGGGGGGGGGGCAATTAACGGAAGTTGAAAAATTCTACGGGTATTTTCAGCAGGATTCGGCAACTGCTCACATGGCAGAAATATCAATGAATGCCATTCGTGAAGTGTTTGGTGATTGAATTTTAAGCAAAAGTTTGTGGCCAGCACGCTCGCCTGACTGCACCTTGTAACTTTTACGTGTGGGGTAGTTTGAAGGATAGTCTACCGAACCAATCCTCATACGCTGCAGCAGGTGAAAGACAATATTCGATTTGAAATGGAAAACATTCCTGGTGCTTAATGTGATGTGGAGGATGTATGAGAATGGAAGGACATCATTTCTAGCACTTTCTCTAACACTGTGAGTACATTTACATTCAGTCAGTATATTATTTGTTTGTAATTAATGGTGATTTTTTCATTTTTTTTAAAAAAAATATCTATTAGTATATTAACATACAACTTAACGTGTGGTCTGGAGTTATCGGAGAACCACGGGCCGCTTGGCGGGCGAGGATAGGCGAATCAAGCGCGAGCTCGGCCGACCAGCGCTGCGTTACGTTGCCAAACCCATGCCCTGTATTTTCTTTTCATGCATGTTAGTTTCTTAAAAAGATCTCTCAAAGAGCAAATCAGATGACCCTATTATCTCATTTTTTAAAAAATGGACAAAGCACGTTCGTTCCCTGTGGTCTTCATTTTTCTGGTGCAAATATAGGGAAGCCAGGAATTAAAAACAAATGATACAAGGGACATTTTTGAAAGAAAATACTTCATACGGTTATTCCATATGAAGTAGATACTCCACGTCAGATCGAATAACTTTTAACAAAAAGTTTTTTTCATCTTCATTAACTTTTTGAAACTTACCTACAGGTTTTATTGTGACAATGTGAGTTATGTTTTCTACATAGCCAAATATTATGTATGTCGCTCAGTGTGGAAGTTAGGAAAATAGTGTTCACTTCGAAGTAATTAAATACATATAGCTCTGTTTTATTTACGTAACTCATTTTAAAGCCCACGAAATTTTCTTTCGTTGTATGTATATAGGGTTTCCATAAAATCTCTATCCATCCCATGCACAGTCCTTTTACCTGGATAACATATATAATTTCTCGTTGGTCCTTTAGAGTTTTGCTCAAAACTACAATAGGATGCAATAACTTTGCTAAAGAGATATATTTTCACCTCGTATGCTTCTGTTTGTCTTACAGCCTGAGTAAAAAAAAAAAAAAAAAGGGTAGAAGAGTAATTTTTGAGTTTTGACTCTTCAGCATTCTAAATACGGGCATCATGTCAAATGTGATTCCGCCAGCCCCCACATATGGGGAATGTCAACCTCCCAAATCCTCGAGAGCACCTTAAAACTTTAAGTTTTATACAGTCAAAAATCGATAGAAACCGTGCGAAACTCCACTTACAGTAAGTACCCTTCCAGTTTTGACTTTACCCCCCCCCCAAAAAAAAACAACTAAAAACCTTAGCGGAATCCCTGACGTCGAGTCCAGAATTTCTAAAACTTCTTTATGCTACCAGAATAAAGTATTATTCCGCTTTTAATAATAATTTTTGATCCATGTTTAGTGTATTGCTACGGAAATTAAAAAAAATATGTGTTTATTGTATAAAGATCAGCATATATGCTAAAATAGAAAAAAAAAACAAAAAAAAAAACGGACAAATAAAATCGCCTGTAAGCAGGCCAAAGACCCAAACACAAATGTTAATCTGAACCTTTTTATAATTTCACTAATCTCACTTTGCCCAGCATCCGAACTCTACGGTGTGTGCCACGTTTGATGTTGATAACAAAATATTCTCGAGAGGAATAAAAATCGAAGGGATAACAAAAGGTTAGGCTTTAGAGGATTTAACAGTGTGTCTGCTCACAAAATTACTTCAGCCTCGAAGTAGCTTTAACCTTGAAGGGAGTGAGTAATAATAAGTTCTTCTTCTTTTTATTGTGTTTCCACCCCCTCCCTCTTTCGTCTGCTCTCTGCACGAAGCTCTTCTTCCCTTCGTATGTCTGACCGCCAGCTGAGTGAGAGATACAGAACACACAGACAGGACCAGTTTTCAAAAGTGGTAAACAGCGACGGGCTGTCGGCCGCTGTGTACCAACGATGAGTTGTGTGAGAATAAAAGTATCACCCCACAAAAAATAATAATAAAGTGATTTTTTAAAATTAAAAAAATATAAAAAAATACCAGATTGACTTAAAATTACACTGAAAAGTACCAAAAAAATATATGAACAAAATACTTACGAAAAGATGTTTATCGTATATGATATATACAAAAATCTCGGACCTTCTCAGTTCGGGGCCACTGTTTCGGCGCCAGAGCTTTACCAAAGAATCACACCAGAGAAACTATTGTATTAAAGAAGTATGTAAACCCTTCGTCCATTAGATGAGACAGAAAAAACAGATCCAGGGGCTGTGTTCATGGAAGAGATGTAATGAGGCGTTTATACTTTAGTGAGCACTTGAAAAACATAATAGTTTTTTTCAATAATTTTAATTGTGAAGTGTTTTTTCTCGCGGAAAATGGATTTATTTATTTATTTACAACATAAACAGGCTGAGCTATAGTAGGGACGTAACTAGGGGGAGCAGACGGGACGTGGCGTAGGTAAGGGGGGATATGGGGAATATATCCCCCCTTTGACTCAAACTTTACGAACTTGGAAGGAGAGTATTTCCACAAGAAAAGAATTACGTTATGCCTGGAAATATAATTGTTAGTTAAAATATAGAATTAATTGTAAGAACGTTAACAGCACTATAGCTCACACCCATATACTCGTAAGTTTATTCATAAACAGAGAAGGGTCGTATTGTACAGTAAATTCTGCGTTGTAGTTTCACATTTAGGAAGATGTGGTAAATAACCTTTAGCACAGCCAGTAAAATAAAAATTATTTGACATTCAGATCGATAGCGCCGGTAAAAAAAAAAAAAAAAAAAAAGCGAAAATGAAAGACGATTTCTAGATAGTAACGAAGAATGTAGTGTGGTAGTAATTCCTGCACTCATAGTCTCATTGAGGGTAGAACGGAGAAAATTTTGAATATAAAACATTTAAAATCTGTGGTTGAAGTAGTTATTTTGTACGTAGAGAAGAAATAACTTTAACAGACGTCCTCGTTACATTAGGTATGAATTCTAAATTAAAATTACACACATTGGAAAGTTTCGTGTCATTCTAAGATATATAGAGCAATGTAAGATATAGTGTGATCTTTCAGATCATAATGGGAGAAGATGAACTTATGGTAAACATTGCTTTCGGTCATAACTTCGGCCTGTCACGATTATACGAGTGCAACTTACTTACTCTATGGCTTACGGAATTCGCAAGTTCATCGCCGCAGTAACAAACGCTTCTTAAAATTCACAAAAACCCATGCTCCAGTGGGCAGGCCATGTAGCTCGGATGGGGGAAAACGAAGATTATATTATATCCTGGTTGGAATGTCGGATGGAAGGAGACCATTGGGAAGACTGATACGTCGTTGGGAGGACAATATTAGAAGAGATCTTCGAGAAGTAGGTGTTCGTGATGAAAACTGGCTTGATGTTGCCCAGGATATAATCCAATGGCGAACGTTTGTTAATGCGGCAATGATCTTGCGAGTTCCATAAGCGATAGAGTTAGTTAATATTTTTTTAAATGTTGGATTGGGTTGCATGACTGCCAAGGATATTACTTTTTTAGATATCCCCTCCCTTGAGAAATTTCTATCTACGCTACTGGACGGGACATATGCCCCGGGCGCAGGATTGAGGGGGCGCTAAACTGAGCAAGTATTTTTTACTATAGATATTCAGCTCAAGAACCAAAACAATATAAAAAGAGCTAAATTCATAATGTGTGAAGTGTTGTGTGAAGTGAATGCGTTATTGTAAGACGCACAGAAATACGTGGAAGCACTATAAACATAGTTACTCGAAACCAGATGTTTACTTTGGAGTTCATCAAATCTTTGTCTCTGAGATCAAGTTTTACTTCCAGTTTCATATAAGGAGCTACCATTGGTACTTTCTAAGCGAGCTGAGATTTCTACAATAAAAACCTTCTGGAGGAAGAAAAGTATTTTTGGATATATGCATTTTTCTTTCCTTCTATTACACTAGATATTCCTTACGTTAGAATTTAGGCAATGATGTAGATAGCTGGTCCACCACACACATTATTAACTTCAGATAAGGTGTAGTTTCTGGTGGTTTTCATGTTAATACTTAAGCACAGGGGTTGCATAGAGAACACTTCTAATTGTGGTCGCCCTTTGTACTTACTATTCAAAGATCTTAACTTACGCACACTTACTAATTGAAGCGTTCCACCGAACAACGCTGTATGGCACATTTCAGTGATTTCGAGAAAACAGCATTTTTCCGCTCAGAGCAAACATGCTTTCTTACGGAGAGAGACAAGTTTGCTAGCATGTGACTGCCACATTTTAAGCAATGAAGCAACGATTCTTACAGTATATGTCATCATAATTCTGAAATTGAGTAGCTCGTAGTCCATATTCTTCTAGTGTAGAACGTTTAAGAATTTTCCACTGGTTTGCCAAACTTTTCAGTTAACTTGTCAGCAGTCACTTTTAAGTCAAACCTCTTTAATTTTATGCTTAAATCGTCTAACACGTGCTACCAACAAGCTTTCCAGTATGGATGGGAACGTTCTCGGGTTAAGTTCTGCCAAGTCTGCGTAGAAACGATCCTCTTAGTCAAAACAGCTTCTCGTCTTGACTATCACTATCAATTATGATACTATGCACTTGAATCTTGTAATAAGAGTCTATAGCATTGTTCAATATTTCATCAGTTAACAGCTCATCTGGTTTTTCCTTCTTTCGCTTTCTTCTACCAGCCAAGAACGTTTCAACTTCAAGTCTGGTCTAGGTGGGTATGGTATCTTCCCGTTGGACAAAGTTATCTACAGAGCTCCTGCTGGTTGAAAATTTTCATTAATCTTTTATATCTTCTCTTTAATCTTCAATACCACCTGATCAATATATGAAGCCCACTGGTTTGTAAGTGGTGTTGCAATCTCAAATAACTACATGAGCCGTCAAAATAATTCCATATTTCAGTTAGTTTTCTTTATATACTTTGTTAGCTTTTGCCCTTGCTTCTGAAGTAATATTGCTTGCTTGGACTTGATGAAGGACACTAAGATCTTTGATGTAAAGAGATGTAATAAGCCAAAATCTTTCCTTAGGACCACTTCCTTTAAGTGTAAACTGTAATCTTTCTTTATTTTCTTCACAGTCAGCAATCAAAACGTTATTTCTCACGTATGACTCTTCTAGGAACACTATAATATCATTCAGAAAAGAAAAAAGCGAAGTGCTGTGAATAACAGCTCCAGTTATTTGGACAGTCACGAGGTTAAACACATGCACGTAATACCAAACGCGGGATCTGTTATGGTGTAGCTTCATTAAATCATACACCAAATCCCCTGTTCTCCCTGTGTTTCCTGCACCGTCAGTTGCTTTTCTAATGTACATCTTTATGTCAATGTTACATTCTTGCATGACAGTAATAAATAATTTGTGGAGAGCTTGACCAGTTGTAGAATCGCAATTCACTATAGCAAGGAGCTTCTCACGGACCTGATCAGTGATCACTCAAAATAAAACGAACAACTGAACATTGCTCCGTTGTGATATGTCTTGGGTTGTAACAACATCTCTGCTCGTTTTACTTCCTCCGAAATTTTCTTTTGAATCAGTTTACCTATAGTGGCTTGTATAGCTCCACTAGTAAATTGTACTCTTAAATTATAAAGCCACCAAATTATCCCTACTACCTTTTCCCTTTTAAAGTGTAGCTTCTTGATGTTCTCAATGTATTAATTTATGCGCTCTTTCATAAATAAATCGTACTTCCCCAGAAACATAACAAGTTTCAGAAAGTCTCAGTGATCAACGGTTGCATCTTTTAACGTGTAATCAGCTTCATCTTTATCTCCTTTATAGCTCGCTTACAAGGAGAGTCTGTCAATTGTAAAATTTATTTTCGATATCATAATTTTTGTAATAAAAGTTGGTTAATTAATTTGAGTGTTAATTTTGCAAAGCACTAAGATGCGATTCTTCGCCGTTGCCAAGAAAATCGTCTTTAAAATATTTGGCGTAGGTGATATTGAGTTTTTGATGTATTAAAATGTTTATACATATAATAATGTTTCTCTATTTTTTTTGTGTGTGTGTGTGAATGTAAATCAGGTGTGTTTACCAACAGATCCTTAAAAATATGTTATTGTAAAAACTCATCGTTTATCAGATGTACTAGATGTCGTGATGTTTTCTGCTTTCCACGTTCCTATGATTCTGGTTCGTGCGACACTTCGGTTAATACTTGTGAATGATTCGGAATTATATGCAAATGCATAATTCAATTGTAAATAAATTGCACACAATTGAATGTAATTTTTTATATTGTGTTTTATTTCTATTCCTATTTGCATGAAACAATATTACATTCTGTTCCAGGAAGCAAATATTCGTTTGATGAGTCACTGTTCTGTTTGGAAATTTTGAAATTATTTCGTTTAAAAACGTCGTTCATATTTCTTACATTAAATATAATTGATAAACATTATGAAAAAATAATAATAACATTCTTAGAATATAAATTTGTTTGCGAAAAACACAATGGAGTTCGAAAACGTCGGTTTTCCGCGAACAAAGCATAATGTTTGTAAATTATTAAAGGCAATTATATTTATAAACATTTTAATACATGCAAAAGAACTTCATATGACCTACGTCGAATATTTCAAAGGCGATTTTCTTGGCAACCGCGAAGAAGCGCATCTTAGTGCGTAGCCAATTTAACACTCAACTTTAATTACAAAAATTATGAATTGAAAATAAGTTTTACAATTGACAGACTCTGCTTGTAAGACTAAGGTTTTACAAACTGTTGTAATTTTGCGCCGACTTCAAAAAAGCTGTTATACCTTTAGTAAATATGATTTCTCAAATACTGTATTCACTAGATGTTTACTCTCTAATACATGTTTTGACGGCAGTTGAATTATGTATCACTTTTTAATGATTTATCAAATCTTTCTATCCTTTATCCAATAAAATATGTAACCTGTGTGCAACCCAAACAACATGGCTGTTGCATGGGTTGCAGAACGAATAGGGAAACTTCTGCAGCGATTCTTCTGTTGCTCCTAAAAGTTTTTTTTTGTTCCTTCTACCATTTGCTATATCCATCTAAAGCAACGATATACAACAAAAGAGGGCAGCACTTCCTCTCTATATGTCTAATATATTTTCATTATTACACGAAATTTCATTGATGCTCCTACAAATTCAAGCCTAGAGAGTTCAAACATTCAGGAAAGAGATTTCATAACCAATTCAAGAGCATGGTCGATGCCGATTTGTAATTTTCTTTTTTGTTCATTGTTGTAACAGCTTCATTGTTATAGTATAGGTTTTGATATTAACAACAACATGAAGCGATTTCAACAATGAAGAAAAGCGAAAACAAAAAAGTCGGCATCGATCATGCTCTTTAACTGGTTATGAAAGTTAGAACTCTCTAGGCTTGAATTTGTAGGAGCAGCAAGGAAATTTTCGTGCAACGATAAGAATACATAAAACATATACGGAGATAGGGCTGCCATCTTTTGTTGTAGATCGTTCCTTTAGATTATCCTTAAGCTATTACAACGAGACCACCATCAAAAAAGTTCCAAACAAAATGCAAAAAAGTTATCAAAATACTTTCTTCCACAAGTTATGGCTGAATAATCATTAAAATACAACAATAGCAACAATGTGGGTAAGGATGAAACTCACAAGAAAGCATTTCGAAGTTAATAAAACCAAATTGTCCTTAGCAATCGTATCAAACTTTATGAAAGATCCTCTCGATAAATTAAGTCGCATGAGGGCACGAGCAATGTTTACTACAGCTTTTCAGCCTCCTTTTAAAAAAGTTTTGTACCGTGGAATTTTGTAACTCTTTTATCTAAACATGCTGAAATTAATCAGAAACACAACTCTGCCATTCTCACTGAGGTTTTCCAGGTTTTTTTCTGTTTCACAAGACGAATACCGGAATATGGTACCTCAACTAAGTCTCTGAATATTCGGAGACGGAGGACACTGATACGATTTTTACAAAATAAAGATTTTTATGTTACTAGTTACTCAGACAGCTTTTTATGTTTCATTGACGGTATCATTCCTTGGATAATTTTATAACACAAAGATGTTTTGTTAACCCTTGTCTAGCCTGAGTAATTTAATTAGAAAATGTTTCCATGTTGTACTAAACTCCCTCTTGTTGGAGCAAATTTATGCTGGTAATAATTTGATCTCACCCTCTTAATTAACATCTAAATAATATTTATACACTGGCATACATCTAAGAGAACATTTCTCAATATACATTTCTGTACACTTTGCTGAACATTTTAAAATATTATTATGATAGAGGCCTAAGTATTTGTGACAAACCTTTATTACAAACTATGTCTCATTTTGTTGATAAAAATAATATCATCATTAAACTAAAATGATATTAAAATTTTCGTATAATCTTCGCCAAATTTCTTATTAACATGTTTATTGTACCTTCATAAACCAGCTTTTATTTAAAGTAATGCGAAATGCATGTAGTCAATACCAATGTGCCTCTTCGCTTTTGTTCCACTACCAATCTGTCTCTAGTGGACTTTTGTGCGAAGAAATGGAATGTCGTGTATGACATAACGAAATTGGTGACCTTGCGTAATTTGTATGCAATGACATGTGTATTAAGGAAACTTTTTTTTTTTTTACTGATAGAGCAAAAAATCTATCTAACAAGTCGTTACGAATCTAATAGTAAAATTTAATTTACTTTGGTCTTCGAATTTTCAAATTCGATGTATACGAAAAAGTACCTTAACTTTCGTAAAACGCCATGAACTTTCAACACCTTAATGGTCGGTTACCAGTGTTTTCAGACACAGTCTTTTCCTAAAGTACTTTTTACACTAGGCAAAAAATAACTGAACTGTACATGAAAAAAAATAATTCAACACTTTTTGGTATCCCAGAGCGACCACCACTATTTTCTGTTAAATTAACGCCGTCTGTTACATGATTTCGGTGATTCAACGATGTGAGTGCTAGTATAATACCGTCCTTTGTCCTGAATCAGCATTGACAACACATCTATGTGCTGAATTACTGAAATAAATATAGCTTGTTGTGTTGATTTACTAAAGCAAAAAAGTGGTGGTCGCCCTGGGACACAGAAAAGTGTTGAATTCATACAGCCATTTTTGCTGCGTATCAATGTCTCCTCGCCCCTACATTCTCCAACTCTGGTATGGGAAGTGATCGCTGAGGGAAGTAATCCCTCAGGCGTGATGAACTCAGGCCAAAAGTTGCGAGTTCAGTCATTAAAAGATAAATAAAAAAGAAATAAAACAAGCAACTCATTGGAAAAAAATACTCGTATTTCTAGTAACACTTGAACGAAGTTTGCAACAATGATTAGAAGTGGTATATTTATACCTCTCTCTCATCCTCTTCCTTCGTCCGTATTTCTCTTTACAGTGCCAAGAATTAAAATGGAGAATGAAAAAAAGAAAACAGAAAGTAAGGGCCGAGAGAACAGAAACGATGACCATCGAGAGAGTGAAAACATGCTTGTCGAAAACCAGTTCCACAAGTACCCAATTGGGTGTATCGTTAAGTCAGGCGTGAATTAATGAAAGATAGACGAAAATTAGCGACCGAATGATAACAATGCACATGCAAATGTAAAACACCTATTCACTCCTAGTTAGAGCTCAGCTGAAATATGTATCGTCAGCGAAAAAGGAGAAAAGAAAACAAGTATTGATATAGGTCTCAGTGAAGTAAAACCACAGTGTAAATAACTCGTCTTCCTTTTCGTTGTGTTTTATTCTGCTTCGTCGTTAAACCAACATCACTTGTTCTTTTATTGTTATCTTATTCTTCGTACGAAACGAAGAACTCATTGTGACTGGTCATGTTTACAAAGAAAATAATTCTTATCTTTCACTGAAGAGTGGGTTCTAAATACACAAAGAAGCGAATTTGAGCTGTATTTGAAGATCGTTCTGGTCGGTTTCCTTCCTTCTTTGAAAGACGAGTATTTTTACACAACATGGCTGAGAGTGATATAATGAACATACAAGAAGGAGCAAAGCGTTCCTGAAAAACTCCGATCAGAGTTGATGGTTTTCAGTAAATATTTGTGGAGCCTCTGTTTCCTCTTGAAACTTATTGAAGTGCAAAATAGTGTAACAAATACTTTTAAAGAACATTATTAACTAATAACTTACAGACAGGGATTCCACCAGGATTTTCAGTTCTTTTTGTGGGGGAGGGTGTAAACTGTAAAGTAAAAATTGGGAGGGTGCAAGTAGAGTTTTGCACGGTTTTTTTATCGATTTTTGACCGCAAAAATGTTAAAGTTGGGGGTGTTCTCGAGTATTTGAGGGGTGACACCCCCACAGGAGGGGAATTACTGCTGACAGAATCATCCAGAAATTGTCGATACATTAGATAGTGATGGCGCCAGACCATGAAATGTACTTAAAAACTAAAAGTAAATATGGTGACTGGGCGCTGATTGGCTTGGTCTAAATTCTAAAAATTCGTTCGTACTAGGACGTTCATAAAATTTGGACCAAAATAGATCATTGACATATGAACATTTCATATACAAGGGCACCCATTAGGGGGGGGGGGGGCAAGGGGGGCGCTCGCCCCCTCTAGCCAGAGAAAATTATACTTTGCAAGATAGAAGAGAAGAATAAAATGTTTATATTATATTCTTTCCATATTTTATTTTTATTAATTTTATTTATTTATTGTCGACACAACAGGCTTTATAATCCAATTAGAGTGTCTATATTTACAATGCTCATTTACAGACATTTTTATTACAATATTTATAATTTGGAAGACATATCACATATATCCAATTTGATGCAAGTTCAACACATTTCATTGTAGGTAGTACATATCATCCAGATTGGTGACTTCATCATTATATTGTCCTTGCCCTTTGCAGTGGAAGAGACCAGTGTTGTCTACGCGAGTTCTTAATGACGGGACACGAAACTGTAATAATGATACTAAGTCTGTGTAGTGTTTAAGCAATTTTGAAATATTGTCCTAAGAAATAACAGATCGGTAATGCTACACCTTTGCTGTAACGAATATAAGTATAGTACATTTTCTCTAGAAACGTTGTTAAACTGTCTTCCCATCCTTATTACAAATCCTAGCATTTAAAAGCTTCATTTGTAATATTTGCTACGTGGCTGTTAAACGTTAATTTCATATCAAACGTGACACCAATATCTTTAATTACGTCGGGCGCACTTAACTTTTGAATTTAACAATTAAATCAATAAATCATTTTATTTCTACTGAATGATAAAACTTCGTTTTGATTGAAAGTTGATTGATAGCGCACACTTTTTCATTATGCGGTACGAATTTCAGTAGGTCATTAATGAACAAGAGAAATAACAACGGTCCAAGATTCGAGCCTTGCGGGGTTCCTGACAGTGCTGTATATTCATCAGATTTGTTTTCCTTAAATAGAACAGACTGTCTACAATTAGTTAGATAAGAACACATGAACCCAATCAAGAAGTGATAGTAATTTAATTTACCTAGTAATATATTGTGATTAACTCTCTTTTTCAAAGTCAATATAAATCACACCGACTTGCTTCTCTTCGTTCAATGAGTTTGCAATTAATAATTCGTTGATATACAATATCTTCAAAAAATGTGCAAAGACTGGTAAGATTGTTATATTGGTTGGTAATTTCTCGTCTGTCGTTTATTTTAGGTGTAGGACAAACTAAAGCAGATTTCCATTTGTTAGGGATAATACATGTTTTTGGTGCCAAGTTGAAAGCAATCAATAGAGGATATTTAAATATATCAATATATCCTTTGACTATATAGGAGGTATGCCATCAGATCCAACTGTCGTTTTGGATTTTATATTCTTGATAGCCTTTTCTATTTCATTCAAATTTATTTGGTCAACAGACAATATTCCAATTTCTTCGTAACCTCTCTGATTACTATCAAAATCGCAGAACGCTTGAGAAGAGGATACAAATACTGATTGGAATTTGGAAACACTGCGCAACTTGTTCCACAAATCCCGATCTTCAAATTTTAATATATTTGGGGAAAGATGTTTTGGTTTGTTTTTAATAAATTTCCACAGTTGCCCTGGATCATTATTGATATTATTTTCAGAATTTGATATAAAGGTCTTATAGGCTATTTACGCAATCGAACAAATTCCTGGTAGTTTTTTAGGGTTTTTCAATTTTGTATGTAGACTATATGTGATAAATTGTTTTAATCTTGAGTTTCCTAATTATGTCTTTATTAAACCAGCATGAATACTTTGGGACAGAGTTTCTTTTGCAGGGGACACAATTGACAAATATTTCATAAATAATATCATAAAATGTTACAGTCATTGATATTATTGTATTCACTTAAGCATTTCCGGTCAACGTCCAGTATATTTAAAGGTGGGCTTAATGTACTTCATAAATTGGTTCTTTTTAAGTTTTTGCGCCCTTAATTTAGTAAATATTGTCGTGATTAACCTGTTGATAACTTTTAGTAAATAATAGAAAAACTGTCGCTGTATCCTTGCCAGCACTCTGAAAATCACAACATGGGCGCCCTTGCATGCATCCTGTAAAAAGGCACACGTTGTCCCCAGTGCTGCACAGGTTTTCAGAGGCGATCGTCGTAATTATGCCATTTTTCTATATTTTGTGCTCTCTGTAATTTCTTCTCTTTATTTCTTAATTTATGACAAGCAGTGTATTTACCACGGAATATCGTTACTTCCAAAATGCCACATATTGTTGAGTAATATTCTTCAAACACTCCTAAATACATAGATTTCTTCCTGTTTCACCCACTGGGCTCTCAGCAGTATTTATCAAATTAATACATTATCAAAATTGAAGGCGAAACAGGAATTTCTGTTTCACCTACTGTCCAAGTGAAGGGAATTTTTTGAGCTGTGGGATCTTTTTGTTGTGAATTCCCCCACTGCATGCATAGAACATAAAGACACGACATTATGTTCGTTTATGGAATCATTACATCTCTTATTATTAGCGCGACCAGAGGTTCTGGAAAACCGAGATTGTCCCTGATTTTCAACCTTCTTCCAGGTGTCCCGATAAACTACTTCGGGACACAAACCAAATGATAGTTCTGAATAAAATCCTTGAATCTAAGAAACAAAAGTGGAAAGACAAACTTTGCCATAAAAAAAGGTTAATTCTTCAGTGAATGTGATCGTCCTCAACAGTATTCTGAACTATACAAAATTTGTAGGCAAGTTTTTTCAATTCCATCCAGCAATGCAAATGTTGAGAGGAACATTCAATGAACAATGAACTCCTCCACGAACATTCAATGGACAGAAGTGTTATTTAGTTCGACTGCTTCCATTTTTAAGTCCATATTTGTTCGAACTTTTCACCTCCATAGTCGCTTTCAGAGCTATAAATTTTCGGGCGTAACATAGGTACCGTTACAGACTGGAAACGGTAACACTGAAGTCAATACTACAAGTGCTGTATTATTATCATCTTTTATGTGCGGAGTTTTATCAGTTAGTGTTAAAGGATAGATAACTTACCAAGAAAATGTAATAGCAGTGAGAAATACGAGCATAGACTTGATTCTGCACGTACGTTGTCTTCTTGATGTAAAGGTAAACTAGATCCGATTCTGTAAATACGTTGTCTGCCTGGTGTACATAGAACTGTAATAATTAATGTGCTGTAACATCATCAAAATTGTCCCGGTTTCTCAACTAAAAAGTCGCACTAATAATTTCTGCTCTGAAATTGTATTTGTTATGATGTAACCTATCTTAATAGGCAGGTTACAGCAAGAATAAGGATAGAGAAGAAACAAAGTCTTACACTTGGCTGCAAAGCTAAAGTTATTATTCTTGGAGATGAGCCTGTAAAATCATCATGTGTACATTCGAAAGAACCAACTCCAAAGGTTTACAAGTACGTTTACTTAGTTTTTTTTCTAACTTGAGTCTGTCATGAATTCACAAAGTCGTTAAAAGCTGGATGCTTATTGCTCCTTTATAGGAACAGTTAGTACTTAGGTCTGTTTCAGCATATTGATAGAGAGTTTGATTTACTGGCCGCTTCACTTGTTCGTATCAAAATTTCTACTAATATGCTAAAACAGGCCTAAATACTAACTGTTCCTGTATAGAAGCAATAAGCGTCCAGCTTTTAACGACTTTGTGAATTAAGGATACTGTGGCAGAGACCCAAGTTGAAAAGAAAGGAGGAAAAGAAACGATGTAAATGTACTTGTAAACTTTTGGCATTGGTTCGTGCGTATGTACACATGATGATTTTACAGGCTCATCTGTAAGAATAATAACTTTAGCTTTGCATCCGAGTGTACATTTCCAATAAGATTTCTCAGAATCATGTCTGTTAATTCGATATAATAATCTTCGTATTCTAACAGCTCACCGCTATCTTTGGTGTCAAACTACCAACGAAGTTCGCAATGTCTGTGACACACTTTGCACAAAACACTAAATGAACTAGTAGTTGTATGTCTACAGTATTCAAAAGCACGAAAAGGGTGGCCTTATATCTGATTTAATCACTGACATTTACCAACTAAAACGAAGAATTTATTCTTCTCTTCTCTTATTCTTGCTTCAGCCTGTCAATCAATATTAATATTAAATATTAAAATTTAAGAGCTACCAAATTATTAGTACAGTATATGGGCAATAATGAAAGATGTGATGAATACAAAATGACCTGTTGAAGTCAACATACAGAATGTAGTTTCTCTATGCATGCAATGTGGGAATAATAATAATAATAAAAAAAAAGCTAAGAAACTTTCTTTCACCTTGACGGTAAGCGAAACAGGAATAGGTCAAACCGGATTCCTGTTTCGCCTACAATTTCGGTAACATAGAAATGCTGATAAATATTGCTGGGATCCCTCCCAGTAGGCGAAACAGGAAGACACAATATGTAACACCAAAATTTCGCCTTGAAACAAGTATTATAGAAGATAACGGAATACAACGAGACAGTTTACCACCAGTTATTTATTGTTTTTTTAGAAAGGATATAATTCTGATGAAAATTGAAAACAACCAATATCCTGGTGCCAGTTGGACTTCAAAAAAAAAAAACAAAAAAAAAACTTGTTCACTTAGTGAGGACATGTATAAGCGATACCATAAGCAGAATACGTATTTACATAATATGTCAGATAGTCTGGAGATTCGCAGAAGATTGAAGCAAGTTGATAAATGTCTTCTGCACTAACAAGAAGAATAAGAACCCCAATTAGATTCTTAAATTGGTTCGTAAAAATAAGACACGTTAGCGGAATAATAATACATTATTGTTTACGAAATTCCATTTTCGAAACACTTCCGGCTGTATGTGTTTTGGATTTGGACGAAAGAATTAGCGAGGATGCTTGTTCACTGACAGCGCAAGTGAGGTAGTTTAAGAGTTACATTTTCATCTCGTTTCAAATAAAAATAACTGTCTGAAGTTTGAGTATTATAAGTTTTAATATTTATTTTTGTAAAGTTCCTTGTTCTTGTACAATACGGTTTATTCATGTAGCGTTTTTCTCCCACTGTCTATATCATAGCAAATGGTAACAGACTTATTAAAGTGACGATGCAATTAATAAATCATATAGCTTATAGTTCATGTATTCACACAATATTTCAAACTTGTGTGTGACAGGCTTTTATAGACTGAACCGCATCAAACTCTTCACACAGAAAGCGATGCCGAGACTGACAACTCTGATGTAATGGATTACGCATCAAAGCTCACACATACACCAGAAACAATTAGACAATATTCGTGAGAAACTTTAGAAACGGAACTATCTGTGTGTGTACAACGGGTAATAACAGTGATGAAAAGTGAGAAACTAATTTGATACCAAAGAAAAGTTTTGTTCTGTCATCTCTGTTGCTTAGGTAATAGAACCATAAAAGTGTAACGGGAACTCTTGAGGACAACGTGAAGAACCTGTGTGTGTGTGTGTGTGTGTGTGTGTGTGTGTGTGTGAGAGAGAGAGAGAGAGAGAGAGAGAGAGAGAGAGAGAGAGAGAGAGAGAGAGAGAGAGAGAATCTTATTACAATAAAATTATATGATTATATCAACACTCCAGAGCACCATTGCTTTTTATTTCTGTTGTTTTCATTGTATTAACTTTTGAATAAGTTTTCGGATGATATTTTTACGCTACGTGACATTGATTTTCTTACTTGGAATTCGCTTTGTGGTAAATGCAAGAAATTAAAACAGTCCTGGAGGAAACGGTTCAGGGAATGCCTATAAAATATAAATATTTTTTTTCTGTATGTGTAGGTTTCTATGCTCGAGCAGTTTTCTCTTCTAGGACCCAGACATTAAGATAAGGTGCAGATAAGACGAACCTACAGATAATCCTTTACATTGAATACATAATTATCTTTGGAATAAGAAACTGAAACTTATCAGAATGTGGTAAAAGTTAGCCTAAGTAGTGAGAACTTAAATAATATCACCCTTGAGCTGCTTCGTTAATTGTTAATTCTTTCGGTTTCGGCGTGAGCGTGTTTGATTCCCGCTAAGGTCAATTAATTCATTCCCATATTAATTCCCAGCACTATTATGTGAAGTAGCGAGCTCAGAAGATGAGTGGTAAGGGTTAATGCAGGTCATGTGTTACAGTTCTATCACAGAGTCGTCGGTGTTAAGCCGTGTTAAATTTGGTACGGTATTGAAATTTGTGGTGTTAATATTCATGATTGAACTGTAATACAAGTATACTGTGTATCCTCAAGGCAGTAAAATTCGCTCGCCTTCATTTATTGAAAAAAAATGAAAGCTTTAAAAGCACTGAAAGAAAGTAAACAGAATGTAAAAAGTTTATTTTGAAGCTATCCATGGCCTGCTGCCACAAGAAAAAATACCTGAGTCAGATACCAGGAAAATCACAAGAGGTGCAGAGTTTTGCTCGTGCTCCTATAACAAATAACATTGTGCGTGAAGGTTATATTCTTCCTACCAGTCTTCATGGTTGAATAATATAAATAAATGAAAATAGTGGGAAAACGTACTGACCTTAGAAGGTAAATTATTGGTGATCAAACAAAAGAACAAGGCAATGAAGTACGTTCTGATATCTTAAATTGATAGATTTGGTCAAACTGATTCATCTCTGCAAGTCTACAACCAAAGTTTGAAGTTAGTCAATAAAGAAATACGTGGACAAAAATATGCTAACCTTATAAGCCTATACTGTTAAACATTTTCGGCCAGTTGACTAGAAAAAGTCACGGAAGTGGGTTGAAATGGAACGTGACTAATAAAAATTAGAAACCCTTCAGTTTCCAAAAATATTTAAGTAAAGACTACTTAGAAATTTTCTGTACTAGTATCAGATTCACACTGCGACTATTATTGAGATTCAGATTGTCAACCTGCATAATAGTGATGTTTTTATCTATGTCTCCAGATTCATCCGGTGAATACTGAGTAACTGTAGCTCAGTTGGTAGAGTGTTTGCTTAGGAATCAGAAGCTTCTGGGAGCGATCACAGCGTCTCCTCATCCTTCTGACTGAGATTTTCTCAAAGGTTTTTCCTCAGTTACATCTGGTGCGGTATTTTGAAACTAGGT
Organism: Lepisma saccharinum; assembly: GCA_022664845.1. Taxonomy (NCBI): domain Eukaryota; kingdom Metazoa; phylum Arthropoda; class Insecta; order Zygentoma; family Lepismatidae; genus Lepisma; species Lepisma saccharinum. Next base: position 23,267 of record JAGDQP010005853.1, on the reverse strand, counting down.
TCTGGTCTGTTCCCTGAATCTTAAATTCTAAATTAAGTCAAGCAAAGAGAGACGACACTACCTGCCGTAAAAAATGTACCGAGGTGGCTGCCCTAGCACCACTAGTTAAAACTCTAATACACTGTAAAAAATAATATAACGTGATGAAATTTTGTAAGTTTTATATTAAAAAACGTTAGTAATGGACAGGAAATGTGCTGTTTTATCGTGTTTCTGGACGTGAGATTTGGACGCTTCTTTTGCGCACTTTCTTTTCAGCATTACTTTTCAAACATACTGTATGCATAATATGCCTTGACAAAATTCGCCTCACTCATTATTGTATCGAACTTCTTCAGCTAAAGAACGATAAAAACTACGCATATATTCACTGAGTTCTTCACAGCATACTTGGTTAAGGTGGAGTTGTAGTAGGGTTTCCCGCGCTTTTCGTGTTACATTCATTATTCAAATTTTAGTACAGGTGAACAGAAAATAATTTTCATGACCAACTAAAGGTTGTTTCGTATTTCAATCATGAATATTTGCATCATTAACTTTGAAGAAGTGTTAATAGCAACTTCAAAATTATGCCATTACACTTTCTAGAAATTATTCTTGTTCCAAAAGTGTATTGACATAATTAAATCGTTTTAAAAGTTCACCAGTCCAGGAGTACGACTTTTACGGAAATTTTAAAATAGAAAATAATAAATTCTGTGGAAGTTAGCAAATTTGATGGTTCAAAAGCAATTCCGAGTCATGAGATTTCTTGCTATTGCAATGTATATGTTGGTAGTAAAGGTTCGGGACTAATGCCCTTTTAAAAAATTCAACAAAATGACAGAAACCACTTTTATTTCTCATTCATTTGATTCTAAACTAGCAAAATGTTGACTGCAGATATTAATAATTAGATTCTTTTAAAGTTTATAACGCTGATTTATCAATGAAACAAAAAACATTATCTGACAGTAAGTTTAGTCGTCGTCTTGGTTTTTATTGTTCACAGGTCAATTTAAAATATAATCATAGTATTCTAAATACTCGCCGGACACATAACGCGTTAGTTTTACAAAATCATTGATTTTGTTGCACTTGGTACTTGGTAGAAACTTTTCCGATTGGTCAGCTAGTGTTCTTATGGATGAGGTCTTGACTGATGCATTCTTTTTTAATATCGAGTTTGCAGCTACTACAAAACTTAGAGAAATGGATCTATTCATTCTAATACCAATATGTGCATTTTTTGAAACGCTACAAAACAAAAAATAAACAATTTGTGGACTGACACTTTTAAAGAATAAATGACTTAATTTTGAAGTTACTGTTAACATTTACTTAAGGCTAATGATATTCTTCATTGAAGTTCGAAATCAACTTTAGTTTATGAAACTTCTTTTCTGTTTAGCTGCACTTAAATGTGGACAATCGTCATAAAAGGAAAAAGGTGGGATATCCTGCTAGAATTCTGTCTTCAAGTTTTCCTTTTACTCTTAGACCTATCGTGGCTAAATGGCAGTAATATTTCAAGTAATAATATACTCTAACTTGTGTGGAAAGGCCTACAGAAGAGTATGAAATAGAAAATCGACCTGAAAAAAAAAATTATATACACGTGAGATGTGCAAAAGATATTTTCAAAATTTGACAGAAACGCATTGTTTCAACTGTGTGTGTGATATGGAGAAAGTCCCGTGTTAGAAAACTATAGGATTCAGATCTCATATAAGATTTTGAACCAACTTTAAAGCAATCTATTCTTTATCTATGTATATGTGAATAATATACAGAAATGTTTCATTGTTTTTCTTTTACCAAGCTTTGTACATTTAAAGTGAATGACCGTTCAGTCCTGGGCGTCTTTTTTTTATTGCCACGAGAAATTTCCGGGAATTGTTTAAGATGTCGTGATTAGTTATAACTTTTTCAAACGAAAGAAATGAGAGAGAGAGAAAGGGAGAGAGAGAGAGAGAGAGAGAGAGAGAGAGGATAGGGAACGCTGTCCACGATACTAATAAAGAAAAAGGAAGGAAACTTCGAAGACTGGAAAAGTAGCCTTCGGTCATGGCCAATTCCAGAGAGAGAGAGAGATTTGCATTTTACATGTAGAGGAGTTTTTCTTTAATGAAAAAAAAAGGAACTCGTATGGACGTTGCGTGATTTGAAGAGCAAGTAAACAGTAGGAGTAACACTGTTACTTTTATGTCTTCTGAAACTGGTTTCGTGTTCAACATACTTATGTTTAAGTTTATATGTAGAAATACAAAATATAAATCCAGAAAGATTATGTTGAAAGCAATAGCATGTAATACATTTTCTTTTATCACTGATGCCAGTTTCTACGGATACATATGTTAATATTCCTTATTGTGAATTTATTTATGGCCTTTAGGCATCTATGGCTCAGGCTAGGATAGGAATAGGGGCAAGGATGTAGCAAGAAATCGGCAAAGGCTTAAGTTGAAGGTTCCATCCCTTCTCTGACCAAGAAAAACTGCAAAATAACCCTCATTCAGAGAAGTCGGTCGCTGGTATCGAATCCAGAAACTCTCGAGTACAACTCTAGGAACTAAGCTAGTGAAGCTCGGTGCATTCTTTATAAAGAAACTTGTTTTAGAGTGGCGAAACCGTATCACTTCGATATTATAGCGATTTACTGCCCAATGTTTCTACATAGAAACGAAATATCAAGATGTGATTTAATTTTAAATGAGAACATGTACTAATTCTAAATTAAATTAGAATGTTGAAATTAAAGAAAAAAATGTTTCTCGGTGCTCAGATAAGTACTTTATTATAAATTTTAACAAACCATTTTTTACAGTGCGAAAATTGTGTTTTAATAACAAAGCCGTAAACCATGTTTTGAAATAAAATCCAAACAACTTATTTGTTAATGAAAGAATATGGTACAATGTCTTCTCTTCACAAACGCAGATTTTAAATTTACATAGAATCCAAATGAAGATGAACTAGGTTGCGATTCAGCAAACACTTGAACTTTCCGTACATGTACATCGATAAAAGAAGGATTTTGTCTGATGTACTAATTTATGTAGTACAGGATTGCAAGCAATTCGTAACATCGCGCTCATGATATAAACAAGAGTTGCGTAATGGTTTCAGCTTTTTTGTACGATCCATAATGTTGTACTGTTTGGATTGCCCTTCCTATTTCATGGTATTCAAAGAGGAATTTAATAATTGGACTTCCTCAATGTTCTCGTATTTATTTTTTGTAAATCATTCGTCAGTAAAAGAATTGTTAGTTTATAAAAAACGAATTCGCAAAGCTATTCCTCACGCACTCAAATAACAACTTATCGATGACAAGTCAAACAGGAAAGAAATTTAATATAATTGAACTCTTTAATTAATTTGGTCAAATAACGGTAAATAAGAACACTAAATACTTCTTAGTATAACAAAGCATTACTTTTGTTCCCTATGTTTAATTGTATACGAATTACAAGTTCAGTATACTCCAAATTACGTAATAAGTATTAAATTCGTAAAACAAACGCCATTATATGGATTTCTAACTACGTAACAGATTCTTCATGTAGATCTAACAGAAATTCTTAACCGACAGGAGTAGAACAAATTATCCCAAGCTTTTCAATCCTCCAATTTTGATTGGAAAGAGTACTATCACGAATTATAATAGCTAGATTTCTAAAAAAAATACGAACTATTTAAAAAATTTAATTCGACTCAATTGCAAAATACTATTTTTTGCTTGAATAATTCAAGGAGTTTAACATTTCTTCCCAATTTAGAATACTTTTAAGAAATCTTATTTTTCTGTTTCATTTAGAAAGATTTGAACAACAATTTGAGTTCGATTTTATTTTTTAAAAGTTAGTAACAGTTTAACTTCTGTTGAAATTAGAAATTATTTAACAACAATTTAATATCTGATAGTTTACAAACTGTTTAGTTTCATTTAAACTTAAAACGATTTCAACACGAGTTTAATTTCTGTTTAGTGTAGAATTTTTTAACAACAGTTTAACTATGTCTAATTTTCAGAATATTTCATTCAGTTTAATTGCGTAAAAGTTTTAACAACAGTTTAAGTCACGTGTATAATAAGGAGAATGTTCAACATCAGTTGAATTTAGAATAACGTTTAACCAGTTTAACTTTCATTTAACTTCGGTTTGATTAAGAAGATTTTTAACAATAATTTAACTTCTCTTTAATTAAGAAAATGTTTAACAACAGTTTAATTTTTCTTTAATTTAGAAAATGTTACCAATCGTTTGACTTCTGTTAAATCTTCAGCATATCTAACCAGTTTAACTTGAAATTAACTTACAATACTTTTAACAACACTTTTACTTCATTTCAACTTAGAACAATTTTATTAACAATATAGCTTCTTCTTAAATTATAAAACTGTTAAGAACAGTTAAACTTCCCTTTCTTTAAAAAAATCTTTCAACTTTTTAAATAACTCAATACGAAGCGTAGCAATATATATATTTCCGAAAAGAGAAATTATTTTCAAAGTACCGTAATATTAAATTGCAATTGTAGCATTTTCTCGCCGACAATTGACAACATACTGCTCATCAAGGAAGTAATTTCGACTTCCCTTTCACCATTAAGAGAAAAATATATTTACTAATAAGAAAAATAAACGAGGTGGTATCTTATAATGAGTTCTTTACCTAGGTCACAAATTTTTGAACCTTTTTTTTTTTTGTTGTTTAAAATAAATGTCTTTCCACTTATTTCATTTTTTTTCCTTTCGTAAGCTGACACACGTCACGTACCAGCAACATTGCCACGTGCTTAGTTGTTTTATAATATTTGGAAGCTGAAAACTTGTAGCACGACATGTTGAATATAACTTCATACCTTCAGAAGACCTGTCAGGCAACTCTTCAGGGCTTCTTTCTTCTCTCGCCCTTCAGCTTCTAAGTCCAATTAGCTGCTCTCGTTCTTTTTGTTCTCCCGTTCTTTTGAAGTGTTCATCACATTTCTCTTCCTTTCAAGTTTTCAATCTTCCATGTTGAGATTCCTAAACTACCAGTTCGTTTGTAAATTATATACAGAGCACCCGAAAAGTTACTGAATGTACGATTTGTACTAACGTAATAACACAGTAATAATTTGAATGGAATTTACCTGTATGCACATGAATTTGACTTCATGAGAAAGTGCTCTGTAACTAGTAATGTGTATACTGTATGTATCCTCCCCCACGCGGCGTCCGCAAAGTCATTATTGGACTTCTTCGGAAATCGCATCATTGATCGGCGACTGTGGACGCTCTGTCACCAGATGTTACCGCTTAACATTTTGCTGTAAGCAGCACTAAAAGAGAAGGTATAAGCAGGTAATCCACTTAACTTTAGGAACAGTTCAAACATTAAACAAAATCATACCACATACACTGGGAATGTTTTTCACCAACATGAAAAGGTGTGTGTAAATACGTTTAGACTTCCGCGGGGTCCATTTCGAACATCTTCAGAACTAGTCTGACGTGTTAAGAGTTCAATGCACAGTAATTTTAGGATACCCTGCGCTGAACTTTTTCGTTTTTAAGTCGTGCATACACTAGCAATTGAAGACATCGCTGAAACCGATCAGGTCCAAACTTGAGAATTTTGCGTGTGAAATAAAACAAAAAAAAATATGTTGGCTGTTTTTTGACACGAATGAGTAAAGTAGTCAAGTCGTTTTAAAAAACAGTGAGGTTGTTTTAAATTGGATATGACTTATTCTTTCACCTAAAGGTGTGGCATACTTACAAATCTATGCAAGTAGAATAGGATCTTGGATATCAGCAATGGACTTGACTGGCTTATGCGACGGGAGTCCTCAAACCCCGAATCGTTTCTCAAAAGGTCCATGTTCCCTCATTAATTAGGTACGTAGGCAGGCTAGAAGGTAGGTGGGTACTGGGTAGATAGAAGTGCTTGTTTTCGAACATTGTCGTCCCAGTACTTAAGACATCTCATTTGAATATAAGGCGAACCCACATCAGAAACTGAGCAGTATACGGCATAACTTTGGGTATGTTAAAAAAAAAGAACGTCATTCCAAAGGACGGTTCCCAGTTTCGAACCAAAGTCTGTCAAGTGCAAGACAAACGAATTACGCTGAATTCACCCTTCTCAGTCTTATATTACACAAGAATGGAAACATGTGTAGTCTCTATCGACAAAGAAAAAAAAAATATATGGAGGTAAGTATCTTGACACAATACTGCGTTGCAAATTGCCCCTTTTCTATTTTTTTTTTCAAGAGTTGTACGAATTTTCAAGAGTTCTCCTCTCAATGTTTTGTGTGATTTTCTTGGTCTTTTAGAATAACAAAATCCTTAAAGAAGATGGCAATTATGTGACACTCTTTTTTCTTAACAAAATGTAGCCATCTCTTAATTTTGCGTACGAATTTTATACCATAAGGTTTCGAACAACATATTTTTCTTTGAATATCTGTAGTTAACACCTCGGCATATATTGATAAAAGAGGAAACTGTGTTGCTACACTGCGCTGCTATTAAAATCTGACCTTTTGTGCTTTTGCAGCAGAAAAAAGCTAAAAGTATTTATTTTCTACCTTGCATACAAATGTTATATCACGCGCATCTTGAAATACTTTCATTTGTTAGATGATATATCTCGTGAGAACATGTGTGGCATATTGAAAGCAGACAGTGTTGCAACGACGTGATCACGTACAAGATTTCTATGCAAAGTCAATAAATTGGTACGTTTTATTAAAAGAGAGTTTCACAAACTTTTTAACTTGACCAGGAATTTTCCACATAAACACAGAAAATAAAAAGAAATAATCTATTTTTGGCTACATTTTGACATTAAATATAAATATTTGTTCATAGACGATAAAATGTATTTGTAATCTGTGAACATCTCACTATTTATAAAATATAGTTGTGAATCTATGTTTCTTTGCAACCAAATTAGTTCTTTTATTTATTGGGTTATAATAGAGTCTTTTAGTTTTGTTCTTACAAGATGGACTCATCGGAAAAATAATGGATTGCTTAAAAACGTTGATTATAAAAGTGCTGTTATTCATCTTAGTGTCTGAACATGGATTTTGTGGAATATTCGTAGTAAATGGGGATATATCAAGGGTGATTTGATTAATATAGAACAATTATTGATAACTGATTATAAACTAGCGGGAGTTTACTATTAATTAGAAGTGATTAAAGGCCTTTAGGCATCTCAGGCTCACGCCTGGATAAGGTGGAAAGAAGATGTTCGAAGGTAGACGGTCAGGCCCTATTTTATAGGTACCATTCCAGCATTTGACTGAGGAAAACCCTCAGTCAGGATGGTCAGCCACTGGGGTCGATCGCAGGATCTTCCGAATGCTAAACCAACACTCTACCACTGAGCCACGACTGCTCGGTGTTATTATGGATGCTAATGATAATTACTTTGATTATTACACAATGAAGTAATGTGTCCTGATGATAGGTGTGATGCAATGAGTAATTTCAGAAATAATGAATGATACCATGAGAATAATGGAACAAACACAGTTAAAGGTATACTTTGAAGAATAGTAAAAGTAAAAGTACTGACTGAAACAACTGATCTAGAAGTGAACTATTGAGTTTTGATAACTGATAAATAATAATTTAATTAAGTTGGATTAATATACACAGAAAAAAAATATAAAAAATAGTCCCCTTTACCCAATGTAAAACAACCAAATGTTTAGTCTTCAATATTACATAAAAAAGCCCTATTGCAATTTTAAATACACGGGCTAAAATTAATTCTAGTACATCTCTTTAAAGATTCAGACTTTAGTTTATTAAAATAACCGAACTTTAAATTCTAACTGACAGTTTAATTGGCAGGATTTTTTGCTTAATTTTTTCTGTTATTTAAACCGTCATTGAAGTATTTGAATATTTTAGTTTTAAAATTGGAATCCTAATATGGATGTTCTAGAAGTAATTTCATACATTATAATTGAAGTAGGTGTTCTCTAAGTGCTGTTGAAACCAAACATTTGGTTGTTTTGCATTGGGTAATAGGAATTATTTTATTTTTTTTCTGTGTAATTCGATATTGCTTTAGAAAGTCACCTCGATCAGAATTATATTGAATCTGTATGTATTACACAAATTCAACATTAGAAACATCTTTAATAAAATCTCATCATGTTATAGGCACCCACTCATCATATGTAATTTAGCAATAAAGATATGGGATGCTAATTTCGCCGAATGATTTTAGTCAGAATCTAAACTAATTTTTTTGTCCTTGCATGGAACTAAAAATAACAGCCGTAAAAAATATAACCACTTTTGTAATACTGAAACCTTCTTCTCTATTCTTTTTTTTGCATTTGTTGCAAATTCAGTTCGTGACAGTAGTGTTGTGGGAACATTTTTCCCTCCTCAAAAGGTCTGTGCGATCACGCCAACTTGTATGTGAAATAAAAATTAAGCCTGTAGCAAATTTTGTGTGTACACGCGAAACAGATAAGGTTTGTACATACTAGGAAAAAACGGTAAATGAATGCTTTACATCCATCCTTACAGTGAGTGCACCTTCGGTTTCGTATTTGAAAGTAAAAACGACGATTCAAGGATATTAAAACAACTGAAATTCCATGAAACTTGGCCCCCTTTTTTTTTCCGTAACGCTTGTCACGATCTCAAAGGAAAAAGAAATAACATACAAACAAAAAGAAAGGTTATATTGAGTATCAGAGTCATGTTATAAAAGCACTTGTTAGCACGATATTTAAATCATTTACTAAAAATTACTTCAAAAGCAACAAAGGCATTTTTTAAAAACATTTTGTAGAATTAAATGTTATGTTCAATGTACAGACTATCCCTGAAATAATGCCACAAACTTTGGGAGGTGATTATTCACATAGAAAGAAGAAAATAGTTTATTTTAAGAGATTTCGGAACATATGTCTAGTTTCGTAGCAACAGGGGCGTGAAGCTAATGCGCCATCGTGATAAATGACGTTATATCTCACCAAATAATGGGGCAAGTCATGTTGGCTTAGTAAATCGCAATCTATGCTTGTCATATTAAACCATATCAATTACTTGACAGTTAAAATTGTTGCGTTGCGGAAACCTGCCTATGCGGCACTCTCTCAATCATATCCATTGCTTAAATAGATGCACTGAGTACAGCTTCGGCCATTTGCTAAGCCGGCACTGTTCACGTAATTACTTGTGAAGATATTACACCGTGTGTAACGATGCGTAACAAGTTTTGAGAGCCTGTAGCTCCGAGACTACACCTGTTTCAAAAAGAGGTTTTCTTGCTTTGACGTTAACAATCACTTTTCGGGACACATTGCCTGGCACTAAAACGTCGCCTTCCTTACTTGTCGAATTCCGATTCTGTTTTGAGATAAAGAGGTTCCAATGTGGAGCGTAAAATTGATTTTTTACAAAAGTAGATAAAATGAATATCACGATAAATCTGAAACGATGTATTAAAGTAAAATCTAGCTTTCGGGCATTGATATGCATCAATAGGATGAAATGTACAACATTTTGTTATCGGCTTCCCAGTGTCCGTAACGTGGTATAATGTTACTTTTTTAAAGCAGTACGCAAGTTTAATGGATTCGTAGTATCTTCTAGTGATGCTAAACATTATATTTGAAGCACATAATAAAGTGTTGCAAAGTGTGAGTATTACAACAACTTTTACGCTAAAATCTACACTTTCAACATTACATCTCACACATAGTCCTCTCTATATGGCCCAATCGGCGTAGGGTACACTGTAAGAAGTAACATACTTATTTTATACTTCTTACACACATCTGTCTTGAAATTACTTTAATATTGTGGACAAGAAATGTAATTAATGTATGCATAAACTGTTTGGAATTGAACGCCATCTACACTCGCGCCATCAACACACTTTACGCACAACGTGTCCTCATGCTGCTTATTCACTTTTGCATCGAACTGCAATATACACGGGTATGACGAGAAAACTGGAAGATTTAGTTTGTTCCTCGTAGCTGAGTTGGTTAAGCTATTAGGCTACCCTCTGAGACGATCTGGATATCGAACCAAAATAAATGAATGATATGCTCCAATTTATGTTTAAAAAGTGTTCAGATAGTGATCGCAAGTGACAAAGCAAAAAGTAATTCAAACGTTGACTCACTTGAGATGCGCTAAAGATGTTAAAATGTAATAATGCAATTCTAATAATGTTGAGGTCACACGAAAACAGTAGAAATTAAAAATTAAATTTGGTAAAATGTATTTCCCGCTCCCGTAGATCGTTCTTAGATTTTCCGATAGGAATAATATCATCTGAAAAGAGCACTAAAATTCCGAAACTAAATATGATAATTTTCTTTTCGCCATCATGAAACCAACACATTTATAGAAATGTATCCACTCGGAGCAAATTAATTGAATTGACTTTTTGTGCTAATCGGAAATTGAATCACAGTTAGAGATGGAATGAGCTTAGTAGGTCGTGTGTAAAGTGTAAACTTCTTTGAAATCATTTTCACCTTGAGCCCCCCTCCCGCTTTTTTAAAAAAAAATAAAAAAGGAAAAATATGCATTTGCATGATTTTCTGTTTAAAAATTCTGAAAATATATGACTGTCGGTTTCCAGTTCTTATACAAGGATAACCGACTTGTGCAACTAACATTACTTTATTTATGTCAGCTTATTTTTATTCCAAAGAAGGCGTGAGATTGAGTTCACACATGCTTGTTTTCGAAAGTCATTTCTGTATGAAAACAGTTTTGAGCTTTTTTTTGTTACAGTCCTTCTATGAACAATTTACGACAGGAAATTAATTTAGTTGTCAATAAATCGAAAGATAGAAGAACGTTTCCAGTTTACTTTTCCATCCGTTCATTTTTTTTTTAACGAGAGCATTTGTGCAAGTCATTTGGGAATATAATATACTGTAAAATTGACTTTAAATGGTCTTTTATGGGACATTGAATTTTCGGTAACACCTTTCTCTTATTTAATATTGAATGTATGTGAAAGAGATTTGCGTTTGAAATAATTTTTTGATTTTAATGAAATTCAACTAACTTTAAAAGAAAGAAACATACTGTATCACTATATTATCTAGAAGCCTGATACATATTATAATGAAATTTAACGGTATAACTTTCCTACCATCCAGCTGAAACTGTGTACGCTTGAATTAGCTATTTTAAATATAAAGAGCTATCCTCGCAATCTAAAATTCTGAAAGAATAGTCATGTTAACAGGTTTTCGCATTGTATGTCCGGCACCATATGCTTTCCATAAATTTTATTTGTAAATATTGTTTCATGTTTAAATCATTTGTATTTATTCAGAGTTAAGGTTTTAACTAACTAGCTCTATGGCTTACGGAACTCGTAAGTTCATCGGGACAGTAACAATCGTTCGCCATTGAATTATATCCAGGGCAACATGAAACGAGTTTTCAGCATGAACTTCTACTTCTCGAAGATCCCTTCTAATATTGTCAACCTAACGTCTAGGTCTTCGTAACGGTCTCTTTCACTCTGGCATACCAACTACAATAGAATATAATCTTCATTTTTCACCATCCGAGTTACATGGCCTGCCCATCTTAACCGTCGTGATTTCAATATTCTTAAAATATTGAGTGAATTATACTGTCTGTGGAGTTCTTCATTTAGCAGTCTCCTACATTCTCCAGTCGTCTCGTCCCGTTTGTGGTGAAGTACTGAATTGCTATACTGTATATTATTCGAAAAATATAAAACTGTACAATATTATCACAATTCTTTTCGTTTCTTTTTAGACGGCATTGCACCCTGGTCAAACTGTGAATGGAGCACCTGGAGTAACCTTTGAACCAAGGATGGCTCAACTTGAAACTTTAGAAGCAAAGGTAAAATGAATTAATTTGTAGTTTGTTGCTTTCAATATAATGGATTATAGTTCAATACATCGGACAGTTGTTGTAAAAGTTTCTCTGTACATTTCTTATATTATATAACGTTTTTTTTTTTAAAATTATATTACATTTTCATCATTGTTTTCGTCTTGTACAAACTTGCTAAGACACATAATATTGGTGCTAAGATTTAAACATGATTTAAATAACGAAACCTATTACACAGACTGGAACATTTTGAATATTACAATAGCATCCAATTTCAAAATATAAGGTTACGCATGTTATCTCCTAAATTAATCTCATAACTCCTAAAAAGCATAACTGCTATTCAAAAAGTAATGATTCACGTGTTCCGAGATGGTAAGACGAAATACAAATTTCTTGTGTCATTCTATAGTAAATTCTTATATGTTAGCAACCCTGTTTTCATATACAGACGCAATTCACAAACAACGTAATAGATATTGGTGGAAACACTGACATAGACGAACAACCTAACTTGAGTAAAACTAAATCAACGAAATTCTATACCCGGAGCATTGTCGGAACCGCCTTGGCTTCTCGCACTTTGTTCGTATGAATGGTCGCGCTGTTGTTAATTTCACCTGTGAAGAGGTGAAATCTTCTATCTATATCTAATTATTGTTTTATCCTTTCTCTTTCCTAAGAAGTAATGTAGCTAAAAATAAGCTCTTTTGTTAAGGGCATGGATATAAACAGCCGGTAAAGAATCTGAAGCATATATTTATTCACTAGAAGTAGCAACAGTGCCTTTTAATTGCATTACATAACGACCAGCCAGTGATCTGTGTGATTGGTGGACGATGGAAGTATATATCATATATCGTTTTAAATGAACTAGGTTAGGTTAGGCTAAGATGGTTTAGAGTCAGTTACGATGGAGTATTTTTCGTCAGAGTTTGAGAATTTTACAACCATATGCATATTTCACAAAATTAAAGATTTGGTTCATCAAATGAACTTGCATTAATTGAATTAAATTGTTTTACGAATGTTTTTTAGAAGTTCATAACATAAAATCACGAGGAAAAGTGTAAACAAACCAAAATACTACGGTGATTAATAACTCCGTGCCTTTTTCCAGCATTAAGTTCATATGTTCTGTGAGCGATACAACTCAACGAAGTAAGTCTGTGGTTCTGGGATGTTAATCTCATAGAACGCATAACGGATTATTGTGGAATAAAAGAAAGATGAATAATTCTAGTCCTGATCAGGAAAATGTGTACTGTCGAAATGGAGTGAATAGTAGGCTCAGGGTTTTTCATCTTCTGATACCAAGAGAAGACAGCTGCCGTATAGCTCAGTGGTAGCGCATTCGCGTAACATTCGGGAGGTCGTGGGTTCGATTTCAGTGGCTGACCGTCTTTTCCCAGGGTTTTTCCTCAGTCACACGAGGCAAATGCCGGGATGACACTTTCAGCAAAGAACCTTTCCGAATCTTTTCTCCTCCCCTATCCCGGCCTGAGCCTTAATGCCTAAAGGCCATAAATAAAATCCAATTCAAATACCAAGAGAGGACGAGCGTCAGGTCGGCCATCGACCATAAACAGAGAGATCATGCTGAACACGAATGAAACCTTACGACAAGTACCCGGTGTTGTCAACAGAGGTTGGTACTTTACAATCCTGTATAGTTTGCTAGCTTTATGATCTGTATTTTTGCGTCCAGGAGCCCTCAAATGGCATCCATGACCTTTACATTGCAACAAACGCGGAAGCGAGAGTCACCCAATGCCCACAGTTGTTCGATATTTCACTTTCAGTGAGTATTTCTCTGCGGTGCCTCAACACCAGTAACGAACAGATTCAATCAGGCCAGGTGACACAAACAATGGCCCATATCGGACGGTTTGAGAAAAAGTTTATGCATTTGATGGAATTTGGATGGCACAATTCATTTCGAACAAGTAGCGGATGGTGAGGCTGTGGACGGTCAACTTTACGTAATCACTGGCCGCTGTTTCGTGCCAAAAATACCGGACACTGATCAACTGAAAGAGTGGTTTACTCCAAGTGGACGAATCACCGAGCCAAGTGCCCAGAGTTGTTCGCCAAAAATTTCAATTGCAAAGAATTGACTTGTTAGTACAGCCGTGGTATAGCCCGGACTTTGTGCCTTCAGATGACCACATTCTGCACACCCTGCGATTTTAGGTATAGGGAAGTGAAAAGCGGGGGCCGAGGCTTTTTTCTTTGAAACCTGCAAAGTGGTAACGGTGTGGGATTTTATCTACAACTAAGAATTGGCAGAGGATTATAGAAGAGAATGACTTGTATTTTATTGAATGATGACAGTGCATTCTTCTAATTTTACATCGAAACTGGCAATTAGCAAACTGTCTTTATATTGAGAGCTCCGTGCCAGAAGGGAGTAAGCGACATTGTGAACGTAATTGAGATTTTTATGTTAGCTTGATCATCGTTGTGTCCTTATCAACTGCCAAAAACGTTATAACTGATAAAAATTTCTAACAGGGCAAATGAAGGAATTTCCTTTCGGGATATGGTCCTCCACTCTATTGCTTGACTGACAGTTTTTTATGTCTCCTGAAAATTTTCAACATTGTCGCTTACCCCCTTTCTCACACGGAGCTCTCGATATGTTCGCAACAAAACTACTTTTAATTCAATATGGGAGATAGGAGGTAAGCTATCGTTGGATTATATTCGAAGTGACATTCTGATAGTATGATAAATATTCATGGAACTGATAGCCTGACTATATAACTGATCGGAGGATATTCTGTGAAACTTATTTCATGACACGAGATATTAACAAACAATGTGGTTCTCAGATATCTAATACTTCCGCTGGATAGGTTAGTTGTAAACACCCACACCATCCTGTTTTTGTGGCATTCGTTATTTCTAGTTTCACTGTCATATTATTTATGGAATGGGAATAATCGCAATACAATGAAGGAGACCAGAAGACTATATGGTAAATAATTCTGCACGTTTTTCTTCTTCTTTCTTTGTTAAAGTGTTTTCCGGGTGTTTGTTTTTCTTCCTTGACTTGAAGTATTTGTGCAAGTTAATATCGATGTTATGGTCGTGATGGTCCAGAAACCTGAGAACTTCGCGATCCACAGAATTTTGACTTCGAATCTCGGTCGGGGCATGCTTTAAAATGTTAATTATTGAATCAGGTTGGGTCTCAAGTAACGGACCATTTTAATTTTTATTTAATTTTTAAGGACTTTAGGCAACTTTGGCTCAGGGCGTAACGGACCATAAAGATAAAACTTTATTAAATTTTAACAATGGGCTCAGATTTCTGCTTTTTCGTTCTTCTTCGTTCAAAGTCCAATTTCTTTGTTTGAATACGGAAAATTATTATCTTCTAGTTCTATCCCTTGTTTACATTTACTAATTCCTGAATTATTACCCTATATGTTCAGTGTTGCATTAAAGTAATGTCAGATAAGTAGCGTAAATAACGGCAAAACAACTTTGAATATATTCTGATCAAAGAATAATTCCTCATACAGAAATATTTCACTTTGAGCTGACCCAGTGTACTAGATGCATTTTGAAATCCTTATATGTCCAACCGGCACCAAGAGTTCTTTCCCTTTGTTAAAATTTCTGCTATACGTATGAAATGTGTCTAAAATTATGATCTAAATATACTAATTCTATATGGAAATTGCAACTAAACTAAATTATGGCAAAATTGTATTAGCATAAATATACTAAACTATACCACATACTAAAACTATACTATAACCGAATACTAAAATTATATAAATCTCTGAGTTAGTCTAATTTTACATGGAAATCAGAATTTCGAGGTGGGGTTACGAACCACACAACTCAAAACTATTGAAGCCTTTATGGAAATAATTGCCGTTCTGTCTGCAAAAGATAAATAATATCTGTACAATCCTAAAATCAATCTTGTCAGTTATGTGTGGCATTCTCAGCGATTATGCCAGACCCCCTCCAATGGGGGATTTCATCTACCAAATTCTCGAACATTACCCAACCTTAAATACTTTACGGTTAAAAAACTACATAAATACTGCAAGATTCTACTTATAGGTTTACTCTCAATTTTGTTTTTACACTCCCAGAGACTGAAATCCTGTCAGAATTCCTAGTGACAGTCCACCGTTAAGATTTGGTCGAGGAAGGGATCTCAAGTTCACAAATTTGAACCAGGCTTCGCTCACAATATGAAAAACAATATCGTACCAAGTGTTTATAAAGCCTTTTTGAACGAGTTGACAAAACTTTGCCGACATTTCTTTTGGGACTTGAAAGAGATTCATAACGATTTTCTACAGCATTGCAGGACAATTAATGCAGACTATTACTCCTACTTATTGTCTGGACATGTGAAACAAATTTAGAGTTCGAGGAGGAAGAAAGGTGTGGGGGATCGTGTATATTTTCTCCAGGACAACGCCAGATCTCATATGACCAACGGAACCATGGACATGGGAGTCATTAGCCAACTGAGGTAGTAGGAACGTACTTTGGGTAGGACGTGCTGCTACACCCTCGTACAGCCCAAATTTAGTCCCCAGGGTGAAATTACCGGTTTGCAAGGTGAAAAATGACTACCGAGAGTACGTCCTACGAACGTTCCCAGCGGCCGGTCATCCAAACTAAGTTTTACCAATTTCTTTCCCTCAGTCACACCAGAATGGTATCTAAAATTAGGTCCTGGTTGACTACTTTGTAACATCCTATCCCCCACCCTATCCCGGTTTAAGATGCCTAAAGGCCATAAATAAATTCAAAAATATCTGGCGAGATGCCATTTTGAGGAAAACAATGCCGGCATTACAGTTTATCGAAAGTGGATACGCATCCAACTAATTTTATTTATTTATTTATTTTGAAGAGGGAATAAAATAGCTTCCAAAATGCTAGGAAAGATGTGTTGCGGCGAAGGGGGACACGGGGTACTTCAACTAATGCTTTACAGGTAGGGGTATTTGTATCTTTTTACTTTTTCAATCATTCCGTAGTCTGACTCATATGTGAAGCCGTGGTACTTCAGCATTCTCACTATGGACACTAAGTAACTCTTTGTCTTTTAAAAAATTGGATTTGGATCGGCTTTTGAAGTGACAGAACATCCAATAGATGCACTCCAATGCAGTACAATAGTACACATTCAAAGATTGTTTCTAAAAATTTGCTATATTTATCTTTATCAATAGGCAACGCTTTCTATAAAATATTCATAATAGCTATGAAACATAATGGTAGGGGATAAAAAATTCAAAGCACGATAGATATTGCTATGATAAATTATTTACCTATCAAAATTATTCAATACTCGCTATTAAACGTGAAATTCTCCATACCATTACGGACAAAGAAAAAAAAAGGAAAGAAGTTTTCACTTGCACGGGAAAGGTTTCACTTTCAAAGACACGAGATTAGAGATGAACCAATGAGCATAAATTGCGTACTTCACATGGCATAAACAAATAAACAGACTGAAAGAGTCGTTGAAGTTGAAGAAGAAACGCTAACTGAGATCCCTATTTATTCTGCATGAGCTATAACGTAAAAATCAATCGCGTGATCCACGAATGGGAAAGTTTATATCATTAAAGAAAGGCAATTTCAAGAGTAGCACTCAGTATTAGTGAAAAAATATTTGCTTCATAAAAATTAATCCGCTTTAAGAATGAGAAAGTATTAATATTTTGTTTAAATATGAAAAAAATAAACAGGAAAAAATGAAATCAACGCTTTTTGAAGTATAGGCTGAGAAGTGGTACAACGATGTCAGATGTTTTTCACAGGTCTGTCACTGATTTTGTTTCTTACGTTGCCTTTTGAGGTAAGATGGGAGAAAGTTCGAAATGTTGATAATTTTTAATTTGTGAAATATGCTTAACTGTTAATCCTGTCGTCATCTTATTTGATACCTCAAAAAGAATTGATAATTCAAACTTTGCATGTCTAAAATATTTGAATAAAATCGTAGTAATTATGTTTTAATTTCTGGTGTATTTTTCTGAAGGCTCTTTTAGCTAGATTTCGAAGAAAAATCTACCTATTGGGATCGGTACCATGTCATATATATATATATATATATCCCCGTGTATCTTCGAAACGACTGTGAATATGAGCAAACGCAAAAGCACGTCCTTGGTTATTTTGAGAGGCTTCAATTTTGAGCTATAAAAGTCCGTAGCCAAATTGGGGTACGGGGGTGAACTTGAAAATTTCAAATAGCAAAAGGGGTCGACGACTAATATATCGTTTGAAAGGTCTCGCTAAAATAAATATTTTGCCGAAAGTTTTAAGTCGCTATATTGACCCCATCCAAAATGACGGCGGACACATTTCGTGTTCATAAAGTCCGTTGCCACCCCGTGTATCTTCAAAACGATTGGGAATATAAAAAAACCCGCAAAAACACGTGCTTCATTATTTTAAGGGGCTAACAGTTTTACCTATAAAGGCCCACTCCGTGTCCCCTAGGGGCAGTAAACGGAGGTCAGGGTCTACGTGAAAATGTCAAATGACAAAAGTGGTCGAGTGATACCTATAGTGTCAACGGGTTTGACACAAGAAATAATTTGGGGAACATTACAATTTCAAATTGTTCCTTATTCCAAATGGCAGTAAGATGAAAGTTCTAAAACGAAACTTCTATTCTTCACTCAGACACCAAGAGGTCTAGAAGTTACTCTTCACAGCAAAATCTGTATCTAACTGTTGTTGTCATGATTCTTTTTGAAGTTCTAACATACCCACAAGTAAGCTGCTATTTTAGTCCCATAGTTTTGTAATGATAGGAACATTTCGAAACATTTTCTTTCTCTTTAATTTTCTTTATGAGAGTTTGCTGATGGATGTAAATTGTCAATGTTGTGAAGAGGTTCCAAATTGCTGACAATAAGTTTATCACCGTGTCCCTAAGTACATATGCCTTAACCACTAGATAGTGTCTTTCCAGTTACACTTGGGCTGATTAAAGTTTCGGAGATACACGCGTTGAAGTTACTTATTTATAGGCTGAACATGTAGAAACTATTTAGTGGTTAAGGCATATGTACGTAGGAACACGCTGGAAAACTTATTGTCAGCAATTTGGAACCTCTTCACAACACTTTAATTTACTCTGTAGAATTATTTGTATATTTCATATATGTTTATTGTTGTATACTTTTATATTAGATTTATAAGTATTTGTAACCTGGACAAGTTCTATACCATATTTGCAAATCTAAGCAGAATGTAATGGTCAACAGAACGCAATAAAGTGAGTACTGAATAAATGGGGAACCTAAAAGTCGCTTCGCAGGAAGTTTTAAGGCGAAACTGCTTTCCGTGATGGCGGTCTTTTACTAAGACTACCAACAAGAAAACAACAACAGTTGAAACTTATTCAGCTCAATTAACGCTAACCGCTCTGAAAGCTTTAGGTCTATATTCATTTTCAAAAGATATAATACGAATATCATGCAGTTAATTCATCGGATTTCATAAAAATACAGTTTTGTCGTATAACTTGTATCTGTAGAAATCTTTTAATCACCTTCAGCCTGAAACATGAAGTCGTCCAAACACAATGTAGTTCATTTGGTGAGTAACTTATTTGTAAACAATAACTGAAGAGTACAGAGAAACAAAGAGGGAAGGGATGTTCATGAAAGGTGATTTCTCGTCAAACGCATTTTGAAGCCTAACTCTTCCATTTATTTCCACGTATTTCATCTTCCAGAAACCGTTACAATTTGTGGATTATTTCCGCCTTTGAATTGAAACTTTCTTAGCGGTTATCTGTCATTGTTTAGTACTTGTTAGGAATGGAAATATGTTTTTTAAAGTGGACATCCCCTTTTCTTTCCCTTCTTTCAATTATGTTTTAAATATAAAAATACACAATTTCTCTTGTAATTATATTGAAACAAAGTGGAAACAGGCCTAAAAAGAAAATTATACTTTCTCCTTTTTTCATCAAACCAGTTTAAAAAAAAAACATTCCAAAATATATCTTCCTTTTTCTGAGTACTAGTTTTGTTTTACTTTCTTTTTCACGTTTCCATATGATTTTATATAATTAAGAAGAAAGAAAGCACACAACAATTATTAGGATGTATAGAAATTACTTGACTGACTTATTTAGCAAGTAAAGAAAAATTAACGAAACTTTAAAAAAGATTTTAAACAATAATTTAAGATACATCTTAATCATCAATGTGAAACTTCCGTTTTTATTTTGCAATAATTGTCCAACATTTTTTTTTTGTAAAGTATTAAATAAATAATGGATGACATTACTTCTATGCATTTCCTTTTTATTTAATTTAGTTTCTTTTCCAAATAATAATTTTAATTCGTAAATCGTGATTATGCCATTCTGTGATGAGAAAGTTGACAATCTTCTTGTCTTCCGGCCTACTAATCCTTCAGCTCTTTGTGTGCACGCCGAAAGTAGCATTATGTTTCAATCACAGAGGTTACTGTTTAATAGTTCTAACCACGTATACTCTTCATGTTACAGTTACATCCGTTTGTTTTTTCATTATAAATGTTTTGTCATTCTTAAAGCCATGAACGAAAGGAGAATTGATGGGAATAAGTATCAAAGTTACACTATATGATTTTCTTCAACGTGTTGTAACTGTTCTAAACGTGCTTTCGAGCTTCTGAGAAGAGGATCTAAAGATTTTGTTCATATAGTTGTCAGCCATATTGACAAGTTTTCCCTCAGAGCAAATACCACGTTAGTAGTAAAGGTTGGTTTTCTGATTTTACCCGTAAAATCATATCCCGTAAGAGAACAATGGGAGAACAATGGGGGTTGAACAATGAAGTTAGGTAACAGCTGCAGTATCAGAGACCAGTTGTGTTGTTGGTATTGTGTAACATTGATAAAAGGCTACGAGGAAGCTATAGAAATGGAGTATAATGGCGGCTTGACAATGACGACTGGATGACGATACTTTGAAAGGGAGATGTTATGACGTAACAATGAATTTGAAAAGTTGGCAGATTTCTGAGAACGAAAAAAAGGCAATAACTGGAGATATAGAAATGTATGATAATGGCGGTTGACAATGCCGAGTGAAAATGGCTATACTTTGAAATGCAAATGTTAATCCTAGAATGCGGTAACAATGAATTTGAAAAGGCCAGAGATTTTTGAGACCGAAAATGTACTGTACGTAGTTGTAGCTATAGAAATGACGAACGATGGCTGTTAAGAATGACGCGATACTTTGAAAGGAAAATGTTAATGCAGGAATGTCTTCGAAGACTGGATTACGTAACAATGAATTTGAAAAGGCGCAAGATTTCTGAGAAAGAAAAAGTAATGTATGTGGCTGGAGGTGTGGGGGGAAAAGCCATTTTGTGAGTGAAGATCCATGTGTGCGAAAGTTTGTTTGTGGAAGCAATAACTAAAGAAAGGTAAGTGAAAATGAATTCAATAATTAGTTTATGTTTGCGTAATGAATAAAAAAAGCGGACACAGCGAAAAAAAAAATGGTTATTGCAAAAGAATAGTAAAACGTCAATTGTGCAGAATAATGTAAAATGGATATATTGTGGTGAATGTGTCCAAGGTAATATGATCTAATGAATGAATCAAAGAAATAAGCGTATATAATGTATTGCATGGTGTTTAGAAAAAAGAATGGAGAAACTAAAAATTGATAGCAAAGATAGGAATGAATGCAAAATGATTTCGACATGTAATGTAAGACAAGTGATTGTTGGATTACCGAGCATACATGACTTTTGAGAAAGAGACGTTTTTTTTTAAAATAAGCTTTACATGTACAATATTACGCATGTGTGGGTGAGCTGGAGATAGGTTAAAGTTGCCGCTTGCTAAGTAAAAGAACATTTCAGTAGTTTATAATGTACAAATGGTGTACAAGAAAAGACCAGACTTGGAAGCTTGCGTCCAGGAACCGAACTCAGAACGGTTGAAAGGTCATACAGAAGGAATGTCGAATGATCTGATAGTAATATTTGGTTGAGGTCGAGATTGGAAAAAGAAAAATGATTCGTGTAATTTAATGGAAATTGGTTGTTTTGTGTGTTAAGTAAAATGACGTTTTGCACTGCTGTATAGTATAATGGGCGTTGTTCGAACACGTAAAAAAAAGAACCTACCTAGAAGAATGTTTGGAGGAAAAGACCATGGTACCTTTATAGTATGCAAAGAATAAATTATGTTTTGATATGAATATGTAAATATAAGCTAGTTAGAAGAGCATACAAAGCTAGAGCGTAATTACTGGTAAACAAAATGCGTTTATTTAATCTTTGGGTAGAAGAAGAAAAGGGTGAAAATGCTACTTGGAGAAAGAAAGATAGTTAAATTATTAAGGTATAGTCAAATGGAAGCAAAAATAATATACTCCAGAAGCAAAGGGACACCTGGGAGAAGTTAAGGGATGCAAATGACAAATTGCAGAAGTAAAAAAAAAAAAATGACATATTGCAGAAGCAATGGGTCAACGGGAGAATTTAAGGGATGCAAGTGACATACTCCAGAAGGAAAGAGACACAGCTGAAGTTAAGGGATGCATTCGAATCGTGACGGGCCGAAGTCCAAAGTTACTAGACTGACCCATAAATAAAGTTTTTTTTTTCTTTTGGACAGACGAGAAATGTATTTAATGTCACTATTACCGTTTGTCACACTAAGCATAGAGAACTATTCGTGGATAGCAGAAAACTTATTTTATATAAGAGAAATGTTCTTTAAAAAATCAGAATGAACGTTATATTTGAATCAAGCTTGTATTCTTTGGAATTAAGCAGTTTGAATACTACAGATTGCGTCGGTGATCGTAAAACAAATGTCTCTCACACCTGAAAGACGACAGGCTGATTGATGGTTGCGAATTTGTTCGCTTGGAACTTAAAAGTAAGCGAGTTGATACAGATTACAATGACAAAGTTGACAAATACGATTGAAACCATGGATAATGTCTTTCACGAAACAGCAGAATATGGTTGTATGGCGAGATAGAACTATGTGCAGTGTCGTAAAGACAGCACCTGCGTTTGTAGTTGTATGAGCTTGACTCGAATTACAAGAAGAAGAAGAAGATGCGGATAGAACTTCAGTAAGAGTATTGAGATGATTTCTGTTACTGTGCAACACGAATTTACGAAATAAATTATGTTGATAGTTGGAAAGTGACGTCACAGTTTTTTTAATTAGCAGCATTAAGACTGAGAAATGAACTTAACATGTTTGATTAAATTGGATTTACCTCTATAGATGAATTCCGAGATCAAGGCTGTAACAAAAGAATGTGACCGTTGCAATTTAAGATGAATTTAGTAAATAAGTTATATAACAATTGTTCTGTATAAACAACACGCATAGAAGAAGAAGAAACCATATGTATTATTTTGATTGGTCATGAAACGT
>JAGDQP010005852.1:55671-68926 GCA_022664845.1 Lepisma saccharinum | reverse complement strand
GGGAAGACCGAGACGTCGTTGGGAGGACAATATTAGAAGAGATCTTCGAGAAGTAGGTGTTCGTGATGAAAACTGGCTTGATACTGCCCAGGATAGAATCCAATGGCGAACGTTTGTTACTGCGGCGATGAACTTGCGAGTTCCATAAGCCATAGAGTTAGTTAGTTAGTTAATACAAAACACATCAGATGAACCTAGGTAAATAGGTTGTCTTCACTCTTGAGATCTTAGAGGCTCTATTCTTGGTCCTCTTCTAATTATTTTATTCATTAATAACCGATACAATGGTTTTAGTTGCTATTCTTTCATTAATGTATACCTGTTTCCTGATAACTACAAGACATTAATGGAAACCACCGGTTAATGATGTCTATCAATCTCAGGCTGATTATTTTCATGATCTTGCTGCAGGAAATTAAATTTAAGAATTAAAGAAACCACAGCTGCAAAGACACCAGAAGAAGACTTCATCTTCTCTAGAATTAACACTCCTGAATCTTTTCTATGCAGCCCTCTCAGGTCATGAAAGAGTTTTGTACTTCCCTTCCGGCCATTGCTTACTGACTTGCTATTCTGATCATGACCCAAATGATCAGACTGACGTTGTGGCCGGGGACTAGTTAGTAGGTACCATCCCGGCATTTGCCTGGAGTGACTGAGGAAAAACAGGAAAAAACAGTCAGAACGGGCGGCCTCTGAGATGGTTCCCAGAACGTTCCGATAACTAAGCCAACGTTCTACCAACTAAGCCGCTTGGTATCCGGCCTCAATATAATTCATTATCGTAGAAGATGGGCCCATAAAACACCTAATGTTTTTTTAAATAAGAATAAAACTTTATGTTTGCTCGAAGATAGAGAATTTCATGAACTTTAGTGTAACAGCTGTTCTAATTGTTCTTGAGGTGGTCACCCTGATTTTCCAAACTCGGATCTATTCGACGTGGAAAACAATGCATTACTCGCTGTAGCAAGTTCTCTGGGATTTTATCTAAAACCATTTGAATGTTCTGCTTTAGTTCATGTCACCATCCCATGTTTTGTTATATTTAAGTGAGAATAAAGTTACCTATATATCGGTCTGTTATTTACATGAGACTGTGTCAGCAAGGTTAGGAAGACTATTTTAAGAGGGCTGTTTTTAACAGACTGGGGATTTTAAGTGCTTATACAATGAAAACGGTATTTATTTTTTTAAATTCTTTTTACATAGACTAAAGCTTCGCAAATTGATGTGATATTGTAATGAATGAAAGTAAACTGGAATTACCAGGTTAATCACATATTTTGACTTTACTTAACATACAGAAGTGAAGTTACAATGAGGATTTTGTTAGACAAATTATTACATAGGCAATAATTAATTACAAACATTAAATGAATGATTTTTTATATTTGAAATAACTATAACTTATATGTACGGTTAAACTAGACTACGTGAGGACTATTGTTGTATAACTTGTTAAGAAATAATACACAATATTAAGAGAGCAATAAGAACATAAGTTTTTACTTACACATTTTGGTTATTTACATTAGACACACGAGAAAACACTAGTGCCGCGTTATACTAAAGGCTAGTTAAGAGCTAGAACGGAGCTCTGACTTTTAGCATTATGAGTAAGAACTTTGAGTGCATGTGCCACTCTCCTCCTGATGCCTGAGCATCATGAGTTTTTTATACACCTATACAATACCTTTTTTTACTTCACTTTTCAAAAACAAGTTAAACCTTAAAATAGATTTTCCAAAAACCTTTTGGAGGCCAATGTTGTTGTACAATAATAGGAAACAACCTTGAGAATTAAGTATTGTTTTATTTTTTTTACTTTTTTTTATTTTTGTAGATAAATATACCATAGTTTATATTTGATGTGTAAACATCCTTATGAACGTTGGTAAATATTTCGAAAATAACACTGAAACACGAGTTGTTGTTTTTCAATAGGTTTTGACTATTGAGTGTCCTTGTGTTGTTTTTGAAGTTTATGTTTTCAATAAAAAAAGTGTTGTTTTTTTAATAAAAAAAATTCGATAACAAACTGGCTTGTTTGTGACACATAAAATGAGGTGTCTCAGACACATCTTCCTGACTATCTTCAAGCTCGACCGGGCTGTAGGCGCGGTGTAGTCATCTTGTTGAAACCAAAGGCTGCATCGATTACGGTTATCAGACGTACTCTTTAGAGTACATGTACTCTTTTCAGGGGTCATAATTTTGTACTCCCTACTTCTTAGCTAAATCCCTGAAAAGTCCTCTTTCCTGTTGTTCTTTTCTGGAATCAGATAAGGAACTTTCTAACTGACCTAATTTAATTGCTTGTCATTTTAAAATTGCAAATTCAAGGAGTGCACATAAAATGTATTAACGAAGTCTTTTATCTAGTAGTGGGGAAGATATAGTCAATGATGAGCTGGCGCATGAATTTACAATGTTCAAAGATACAAAAGCATAATTTCAAATACTTTGTGAAACATGCAATTGAACTGTATATCTATCACTCACAAAGGTCGTGCTGATTTAAAACAACTTATAGCAAAGTTTACGAATCCAGCTGTAAACATATTTTCTAGTTAAAACTCAAAAAGTGAAGAGAAAGCTTTAGTAGCAGAAGCTACCTTGAATATCACACTGCTGTTCACTACTGCTGTACAACTCTTGTAACTACCAATAAACTAAATTCGCAGCATTTCAGTGATTCTGAGGTGCGTCGAAATTTCTCCTCTGTGAGGACAAAAATCAATACAATCGTCGATGGCGTTTTAGGGGCATAGCACTTCAAATGAAACGACATTGCTTATGAAATAGCTAAATATGTCTATCGTGTATATTACATCAAATCACGGTTCCAGTAAAATGTGTCCTACGTTGATTCAGTATTTTACTAAAAAGGAAGATAGACATATATGCCATAAACAGCTCAATGTAGTTTCAATAGCCGATGAGAAATTTGATATACTGTGTTAACTCTTGTTGACAGAACTTAAAAAACGTATTTATTAGAATAGTGTGTTTCCTGTTGTGGACACAGATACAAATTTTGAGGGTGCTGACAGAAGAGGCAATATTGAGTCTATGTTTTCAGTCATTTGGTGAACAGAAAACAGCCGGTTGGAATAGGGTGTTCGGCACATGTATTAAATAATTAAATACAATACAGTGTAGACAACTGGGCAGTACAAATTGATAGTCTTGTTCTCAAAATACACAAATATTTTGCAATTACGTAGTAAGGACGGAAGTGAAATAATTGTGCTCTTATGCTGAAACTTTGTATCATTCGAATATCAGATGGCAAAGGTTATTACAAATGTATTCTGCGTAGTTTCTTTATTGTCATTGCAAAATACGCCTGTTATAGTGAAATTCCTTTACTAAAATCCTTTTAATGAAAGCTTAAATGTAGTTCTTCGATTTATTGATGTTCATCTTGCCAAGTAAAATACTGAGCATGCAAATATTACGTAAAATAGTCTTTATTAATTGCAATTACTTAAATATATAACGAGAAAATGACGACTGCAGTCTTTAGGAGGAACCGCAATGGTCCCTACCTTGGAATTAAATGGCCCAGGGTTCGATTTTCGGTAGGCCACACAAGCGACTTGGCACCTACAATTATATAAGCGTAGATAATGTTTTTATTCGTTGAATGGCAGCACCTTTGCTTTAAATTGACCACGGAATTTGTTTTCCTCGCCTTTGGGTAAGGGATAATGTTTAGTTTAGAAGAAAGAGGTCTAGGGTTTGATTTGCGTCACAGACACAAATGAAGGAAAACCTGCGATAAATTAAATTTCTGTCCGTAACATGACAGCACCATCACATCGCCTTGGTGAGAGACCTGCCATCGATCCTCAAGACGAAAAGGTGTATCAAATTTGTCATTTTACAGGAGAGCAATTTTTGTGTTTTTGCTTACTTTCTTTTCATGAGAGTAGCCGTAAACAAAATCGTATTTTTATGGTTTAAATTGTGTATTAATACATTAGTACTATTATTAATTTAACGGTTTAAATAATGGTTTAAATATAGATTAAATACGTATATAATATTATTTAATGCTTTAAGTTAATGGTATATCTTAGGTTAGGATAAACAATACAAAATTGAGACACGTCAACACTACCAGTATGTAGAGATCGCTGAGCTGAATACGATACTGGGCGTAACTCATTTTCGATATTTTTTTAGTTACGCCTCTTCGTCTTGAGAGCGACGAGGTGACAACAGTGAAAATCTTGAGCTACTGTACTTTGTCCACTATAAGCACAGCCCTTCTTAGGGGCGGACTGGTAACTGATGGGCCTACACACTGGTAACCAAAGATCCCTCGCGGTAGTGAGAATTATGAAGCGTGGGCCCCTAAACCACCTTTGAAGGGTTTTCAATACCCTTCGTGGTAGTGGACCCCAAAAAGAACTTGCACGAGTCCTTAGAGTACTGATCAGGTCTTAAAATACGAAGTATTAAGTAAATATTATATATTGCCTTAAAGGAATATGAATGTATACAAGCACTTACCAAGAAACTGTACACGGCCCTTTCTTTGCGATTAGTGAAGGCCCTACAGTAAATCTGCTGATATTTTAGTTCAGCATTGTCTTTCTGTTGGTCTTGTGTCAAAATTGCTAATTTTTGAAGACCGGCTAGACCCTCACGCTACCAGTAGTAGCAAAAGCGGATTATATGGTCTTCTTTATTGGGTAACATTACGCCTCCAAGACAAAAGAGACGTCGGGGACCAACCCAGGAATTCTCGGGTTTCTGGCCGGGCCAGTCCGCCACTGGTCCTTCTCCTGCGGTTCTAAACAGATTTGTCCTCTCCACTTGAAGTTCAACTTCCACCCTAACCACTTCTAAAAAAAAAGTTTTGAAAATGCGCTCAAATATAGTCGAAAGTTATGTCAATAGCTTAAGCATTGCAGTAATATTAGGTAGTAAACAATATTACTCCCATCCCCCTTCCCTCTGGAAAACTCTCAATTCGAATACTGCAAATACAATGTAAACCTATAACTTTAATTCACCTTCTAAATGAACGTATGCCAATAAAAAGTAATAAACAAAGAACAATCGACTACCGTACTTTAAAAAAAAAAAAACAGTAGAGCGAAGGATCTCTCGGTTGAAGACTTGGTGTTTGTTTTCCTTTCTAAACATGACATCGATATCTTGATTATCCGGGTGATGTGATAAATCTTTGTACCTGACACAGATCGTTTTCTATGTTATATGGAACAGTGTAACAACGCGTCCAATTAACCAGTCCATGACCTTAGAAGCAAGACTACCGGCATCAAGTCCCACACAAATAAATGTTTGAACGAAACTTACCCAGATTTTCTGTTTCACAATGCAATGACACATATTATATAAGCATCGTCCAAGAAATGTCATGGCGGAACAAGATGTTACTCCAGCTTATTCTGGCGTTCACCGCCTCGTTGAGTGCGGGTCTCCCAAACGATGATTTTGAAACCAAATCCTACAGGGGGTACTTGTTGATGAGGGCGTATCCTCAAACAAGGGAGAAAATGCAAAATGTGTGGACGCTCATTAACAAAGTGGAAGGTGTGCAATTATGGGCGGCATCGAGAGCCAATGGATCTGCCGATCTGTTGAGTGCTCCAAACGCCAAACAAAATGTCATTGACTACTTTGAGAAGCATCAAATTTCTTATGATGTCATCATTTCTGATATGCAGGTAAGAAACAATCGAATTTTTTGAACTCATAAACAAACACTGTTACCAGGGCAGGTACCAAAAAACTATAATGCAGATATTTTCCTCTGCAACTAGGTCTCACCCTACGTTACAAATAAGCCTATCATGTTTGTCTATAGAAATCATGTTTGATCATTATGTTCAAGGTCTGCTCCCGACCATACTGGCCAAAGTATTCCAGAGTTTTCCACAATATATTCAGATAAATGTCCGTATACGGCAATCGGAATGTTGGCAGCTGCCAGCACTTTCCCTGGCCTGGATAAGAGCTAGTCGAGGAATGTCATTCTTCAGACATGTAAAATACCCAGGCCCTAAACACCTGTCTGATTCATAAATGTAATTTAAAAAGGTTAAAAAAACAACAAAGATCTGTTCGCACGGGCTGTACTACTGCACTCTAATGTACACGGTTGCGTTCAAGTGGTCTGTGCAGCAGCACTTCTGCTGTTCGACTGAAATCTGAACCTACATGCATGAACACACTCGTTGACATTGATCTGAACTATCTTTTGATAAAAAGTTCGTGCTTGCTGACAACCAGACTATGTAGGGCGAGAAAGGGGAATGATTAAAGAAAGAACAACCGGATTTTTACATAAGATAAAAATCGTTGTTTTTTTTTCGAACGCCAAAACTGATTTAGTGCCCTTTTCTACCTAAATTTTTATTAGACTACAGTTAGATCTCCAAAAATGAATAGATAAAAATAACAAATAAATGATAAGCAATCCCTGTCACTTACTTGTTCTAGAAAAGTTCAAGAAGGAAGCAACGTCACTCAGTATACGTTAAGATGACTGATCACGCACGAGAATAGTTTCAGGGTGATTGGTGATCTTTGGCAGACCGATTTTCGAAACATAAGCTCTAATTCTATATTCTGTGCGGTCTTCTAACCACTGCCTGTATAACAGGAGCTATATGTTTCATGGACGAATTTCATAATTTCTGTCACCGTTGTTATGCAAATGTCCACAGATAAATCTTCACTTGAGAACAAAATTCAAATGAAGCAACCCATGAAGTTAAACATTTTGAGATAAAGACATAAATGGATACGGAAAGATCAAAATTAATTTTTGCAAAAGAAATCCAGACCATTTGGACGTCAATGTGAGGATGAAATACGGAAAATAACGAAGCTGTCTGGTTCCAGTCTGCATTATCACTGGTACATTTCCAAGGTAGAAAATATTTGATATAAAGTTAATGCAAATATTTTTGTTTGAATAATACAAAATGGTTGTACACTCAGAGCGTGATGACGTTAGGATATTCTTTTGTTTCAAAACGGAAAGGGAAATGAAATATCTGAGTGCACTATGAAAAAAAGGATGAGGGGGCGCCATCTTGAATCAAGGTCATTTTCTTTAATGGGAAGGGGGCATGTTGTACGTGTTGTGCTTGAATGTTATTAACACAGAAACATTGTTTGCTTCAGAGAACTGGATATGGCATTGTCTAAAGAGAAGAGGATTGGGCTGATCCTCATGTCTTTGAGAGCGGTGCTGCAGTATCATAGTCGCAGTTTCATCAACCGAAACTCAGGAAGACCACCAAGTTCACACACAACAGCGTTGCGCATCTGACTTCCCAATTTCGAGAAAAGACAACTGAAACTACTACCAAAGCAGCAAGCTCAACAATTGCATTGATGTCGTTTCCCACGAGTCTCCAACGTAGCACACATCACCTCTAAGCACTAATTTCCAGCCAGTCATCCATTGTACAGATCCTTCATACCAATAAATGGCACTCGTTCAAGGTCCAGATACAGTAGAAACTGCAAAAGAATGACTCGTTTACGTGTAGAGATTCGCAGCTAGGCTTTAAACCAACATCAACAGAATCCTTCATTTGCACATTACAATATGTTCAATGTTAAGGACAATTTCTACGTCAGTGGTGAAATTATCCGTCATAACAACTAATACTGGAGTGGCAGCAGCCCAGTTATCCCGCCAGACGCCCACTGTGGAAGTGTTTACCTCCAACATTAAAATTTTTGCTGTGAAAAATCGATAGAACCCGTACAAAATTTCACTTATCCCCTCCTAATTTGGACTTTACACCCCACAAACTGAAAATCCTGACGGAAACCCTGCAGCAACCTTCAGTGAACGCAACCAACCAAAGTTGTGTTTGATGTAAAGGTTATGGTAAGGTGGGGACTGTGAGGCACTCACTTCCAACAAGGGGGCTTCACTGCACTACGGAGCAAGTGTTTGTCAATGAAATGGTCGTTGCATTGGTCTTCTGGAACGGCCACTTTAAACAACTGTTGCATGCTTCGAAAATGCATCCTGAAAGCATTTCTCCAGATATTCTCGTATGGGTGTACAACGAGTGGGCCTGCCTTGTGCTCAGCTACAGGACCAACACATTGAATACATCAAACACCTGCACATTACAAGGTCCTTTGGATATAGCTGTTTCCAATTTCTGTGTTACTATCTTCTGAACCACAACACATATGTCAAATCTAATTACATAATGCAAATCTTATCTTTTTACATTCTTTTCTTTAGTTCACAACGGTTCGTGGTGTCCTCAAATCTTGCAACGTTAATTTAACTCATTTTCCGACGTCATACAATGATGAAATTTTGCACAGCGACATTAACACGGGTGACAATACAATATTCCAATATTACTGTCATATAGTTATAAATTTTAAAAGTATATGTTAATATTTTTTTTAATATGGACTTCTTTATGTTAAAATAAATACTAGCGTGCAACGGTCTTGCGTTTGACTGGTTCCAGAACATTTTAGGATTTGGGTCACAGAACATAAGCTTGAAAAAAAAAAAGTATTCAAACACCGAAATAACTCGAAAAACATAATAAAAAACTTGTTTAAAGGCATACTTTTCTTAAACAATTCGCACTAAAAAGTAAAATAATAATAATAGTAATTTTGTTTATGCATGACAAAAAGGAAAAACATTGGGCGCGGTAATTCAAGAATTTATAAATTGACTGTATATGAGAGCGCATTCCATACTTTTTTTTCTAGTCATGCATAAACGAAACTATTTTTTACTTTGTAGTAAGAATTGTTTAAGAAAAGTATGCCTTAAAAAGTTTTTTATTATTATTTCTAAAACAAACAACATGAACCCTTCCCTATTTTTAGATTTCAGCAGGAAAAGAAAGCTTATATCACCGTTATGTCCCTCCGTCTGTCGACAACTTTCAACCCAGGAACTACTATGTCTACCAAGATGGTTGAGGTGTAGTTGAAAAGGTTCCGGCGGGATGAGGCCAAAGCCACATAGATCATCTCTGTTCGTCTGTCAACAAGTTTCAACGCAAGACCCAGTAGGGCTGCAAAGGAGATTGAGGTGCCGTTGGAAAGGTCTCGGAGCCACGAGTTCAAAGCCGCATAGATCAGGTCTCTGTTCGTTCTTTCGTCAGTCATTCCGTTGTAATGTTTCAACTCAGGAACTAGCAGGGCTACGAAGATGTTTGGAAGTATCGGCGATTCGAGGTTAAAGCCGCATAGATCCCTGTCCACCCGTCGACAAGTTTTAACTCGCGAACTACTGGGACTATGAAAGGGATTGAGGTGTAGTTTGAAAGGTCTCGGCAAGGCAAGTTCAAAGCTACATTGATCAGGTCTATATATCAGTTCGTCGCTAAATTTTAACTAAGATTACGAAGGTGGTTGAGGTGTCGTTCGAAAGGTCTCGGCGAAAAATTACCAACAACACATAAGTCATTTAAATTGGACGCTCGCTGGTGAAACCTGGTGGTAGTACATATGCACAGCCACCAGCTGGACTCCGACTCACTTGTTTTAAAATTAATTTTGATCCAATATGGCGGTCGTGTTTCGGAAATATGGTAAAAGGTAAGCCATTCTTTGATGGGGTACTCAGATGTTTCTACTCCTATCCATTTCCGAAACAAAAGGGTGTCGTGGGACTATCAACTTCCCTCTACAAATTTTAAAAAGTAGAAACAAGGACTTAAAAAGATGAAATGGGATCAATTTCGCCCATTTCATGTTGATATGGGTTCATTCCTTTGTGCATAACTACTTCGAATTCTCCAACCAAATACTAGTCCTATTTTTCCCCTAACAACCGTCTAGCTAGAGTAAACATGTCAAACACGAACCCCCAGCAATCGTTGCTTCTGCTCGAATATGAAATGGTGTATTCTACCGCAATGCTGATAAGAACTATGATCAGTGATCACATAAGTTGTTTATCGCGTTAATTTGCTTTAAAATATTGGCTAGCCTTGGCTACTCCACGATAATCTGGAACACGGGTTTAAATAAGAATCCCATTGCACAGCCCTCATTGTATAGTAGTTACGGCCGTGGACTTCGAATATGAACTTGGGAAGCACGCAGGCTCAAGTCCTGCTGCCGGCCATGCTGACTCATGTTTTCCTGTGTTACATAAAACTGATGAGTAGACCAAGCCCCCCCCCCCCCTCCATCATTACCCAGCGGACAGTGCAAACTATTGACGAGTCAGCATTAAATCTTCAGCTGCGCAAAGGCAGTGAAAATAAAGTTGAAAAGGATCCCATTATACCTAGGTAATAGTAAAATAACATTGCTTATATTGCAAGCATTAACATTTTAAAACATTTGATTTTCCAGTGATTTTATGGTTTCTTTCAAATGCATAAAGTTAACAGAGAAGTAGGAAGCTCAGACACATATATCACTTGAAAATGTTATCTACGTATATTGAAGACAATATTTCATATTATCGAGGACTGTAATAATATTAACCTGTTTATCTTTTACTTAACATAACATTAACTTTGTACTACATAATGTAAATTGAACATGTGAATGTATGTTTGAACTTGTACATTTAGCGTAGTGCATGCAGTTTAGACTACAAAGTTGTATATTATTTGTCAATCTTTCGTTCCATGGACTTCCAGACTGCCATTGATGCAGAGAACCCTCCGTTGGATCCTGAGGAACAGGACTGGGAACACAGAGGCGGGCACAGACTAACATGGAGAAGATATCATCGACACAAAGGTACGTATTACTTTTCAATACGAGACCGCTAATTAATTATTAATATCCACAAGCCCAAAGACTAGCGGAAAATGCTAACATATATTATACTGCACACACTAATAACAACTCCAGCTACTTCCTTGCAGCTAACGCTAATTAATGGAAGCCACTCTGTCTTCGATTAGATTTCCGAATTGATCGCTTGAGCTTTTCTTGAAACTATAAAAGTGTCCACAGTATTCGTTTTTTCCTGTTTGTAAAAGGTTACTTGTAAGATCTCTTAGCATTTTATGGGATTACTTTATGTAATTCCACGACATTGTCAAGTCGTGTCGAAGTCCCGTAATCCAGCTTCCGTGGAGTCAACGAATAGTAGTGTGAAAGGATTGTTTTACTAGTCTGTGTACTCGCGCTCTGTCTCGGATTCAAATCTATAATCGCAGTAGTACCGAAAACTAAATTTTGTATCAGTAAATAGTAATAAAGTGACACTTTGATTTCTTAACAATTCAGCAAGTACTTTTGTAAATTATTTCTATCCAAAAAGGACAAGTTTCAAATCACTGTATATAGAAAGCCTTCTGCCCCATACTCTATTCATCACCAATCTAGTCATTCTAATACTTCAAAAGGTAATGTGTGAAAAAAAAAAAAATTCTTCTTCGAGCCTCCAAACTTTGTCCGTTAACCTCGGACACTGAAATTAAACACACATTTTCGTTAGGTCTAGCAAATGGTTATACTAATGATCAACTAGAAAAATATCGTAGATTTGCGCTATTAACTTTCAACATATCACAAACAAAAATTCTAAATGCGTTAAGATGCCTAATATTTCTCTCGTCGCGTCACAATTTAAGAAGAATGGCATAACTCCCGCTTTGTGCACATCCGTATCACTAGAAAAATCATTCACAGGTTATTTCACAGATAAGAAGCAGCAGTGTACGACGTAAGTTGTAACTGTGGGAAGAAATACATTGGTATGACAAAACGTTACCTATCAGTTAGAATTGGTGAACATGAAACGAACGGCGACATGAGCCAAAGTTTCCTAAAAGCCTGAAATAAAATTCAATTTAATGAAAGGGAAGCAAACTTAGACAATCTAGTATCTGGTCCTTTTAGGCATTTGCGATCAGAACATCATCAGACAGTTTCTTTCAGGGGAACCCACTACGGCACAAACCAGTGGCGGTGGGTGCTATTGTTTGCCACGTTGCGCAACACACTTTTTTAAGTTATTTAATTTTTAATTCAATCACTCTAAAATATAGAATATGTAATAATATTCTACCCCTCGGAGTTCAAAACAGCCATAATTTGCTTTTAGGAAGAGAAAAAGTAGTTCACAAGTTCAGAGTTTAATCTTGGTGTTGTAATTCAGAAAATATTTAAATAACTTTTAGCGTCAGTTGCCGTACACATATCTTAAACAAAAATAAAAACTTCACGGCCCAATGTTTGAAACACAATTTATTATTAAACTCGTGTATTAAATACACATATTTGACCCACAACACAACGTTTCGGCTATGTCTGTAGCTATTATCAAGTGTACTGTTAACAGAATCAGTTTTCTTAAAAAAAAAAAAAAATGTTTGAATTTCTATTGTTGCCAGACCATATTTATTTATTTGTTGAGAACGTTTTCTTTTCTTTTATCTTTAATTCTATATGTATTTATCACGTGGAAAGTGGAAGTTTAAACCAAAAATGGAAAAATGACATAAATATGTATAGAATTAAAAACAAAAGGAAAAATCACGTTCTCAACAAATAAATATGGTCTAGCAACAATAGGAATTCAAATATTACAAAAAATAAATGATAATGGCTACACAAGTAGTCGAATCGTTGTGTTGTGCGTTAAATATGTATGTTTAATAATAATTGTCTTTCAAACATTGGGCCGTGACATCTTGATTTTTGTTTAAAATATCTTTCACTATGTTTGTTATTATTACAAACTAGTGATGTGTTGCTAATTCATAATTCATACTTCGACGGGCCCGTAACACGAAATAAGGAAGAAATTATAAGAACATCTGAAAATTTCTACAGAGAATTGTACTACTCCGAGGAAGAACTAGGAAATGAAGATTCAGAAGAAAATGATGTAGATGTCTCAGACGTAATGAAAGAAGAAGTAGATAAAGTACTTCGAGGGATGAAGAACGGAAAATCTCCAGGAGAAGATGGACTCACAGCAGAGATGTTTAAATGGGGACGTGAAAAGATGAAAAAGGAACTTGCTAAATTATTCTCGATGTGCCTGAGGAAGAGAGAAATACCGTCAAGTTGAAATAATGTTGTTATCATTTTGTTGTACAAGAAAGGGGACAAAGAACGCGTCGAAAACTACAGAACAATTAGTTTACTATCAGTTCTATACAAAATGTTCACCGAAGTTCTTTTGAATCGTATTCAACGAGACTTAGATTTTAACCAGGGAAGGGAACAAGCCGGATTTCATCATGGACTTAGCAGAATGGACCACATACAAACATTGAATGAAGCTATG
>JAGDQP010005852.1:19583-55571 GCA_022664845.1 Lepisma saccharinum | reverse complement strand
ATCAAGAAAGTGAAAAAAATTAAGTTGGAAAAGGAGTAAGGTAAGGAGATTCAATTTCTCCAAAATGGTTTTCTGCGGTTATGGAGAGAGTGTTCCAAAATTTAAACTGGGATGAATTTGGAATTAAAATTAATGGCGAATATCTTCATCACCTACGATTCGCTGATTATAAAGTCCTGTTTGCTTCAAGTGCAGAAGAACTACAAACCAGAATGGAAGAACTGTGTAATGAGAGTTCGAAAATAGGCCTTCAAATCAAATTAAGTAAAACAAAAGTAATGTACAATCAACATGCTGCAAAGAAGGAAGTAAAGATTAACGGAGAGACAATAGGCATAGTTGATGAGTATGTTTACCTAGGCCAACTTAAAACATCGAATGCCAAGTTGACTGATTAAATAAATAGATGATGTAAAATGGCGTGGAGTTCGTTTTGAAGACCACTTTATTTTCAAAAGCAAACTACCAATGTATCTCAATCAATGTGTTTTACCTGTAATGATGTACGGCTTTGAAACTTGGACATTGAATGCGCAAATGACTCAAAAATTGAGAGTCACACAGAGAGAAATGGAGAGATGCATGCTAGGAATAACTTGGAGGAACAGGGAGATAAATGAATGGATTCGCGCACAAACAAAGGTAGAAGATACAATCAAGACTGCGAATAAAATGAAGGGGAGATGGGCAGGTCACATAACTAGATGAGCAGATAGAAGATGGACGACAAATGTACTACATTGTATTCCTAGAGAAATTAAACGACCAAGACGACGTCCAAATGCAAGATGGGTAGATGAAATCAAGCGTTTTTCAGTAGCTACATGGATGAGGATAGCAGCAGACCGACATACGTGGTGGCCTTCATCCAGTAGTGGATAGAAAATGGCTGAATATGATGATGACTTTGCATTTATCAATAATACTAATGTTGGATGTTAGATTATTCAAATAGTAGAGTCTTGAAACTTAGGTAAGTAATATGTTAACAGACGCATTTGGGAAATGGAGTTTTCTTCAAAAGTATGTAGTTTACGCTGTCAACTCGTGATAATGTTTGATACACTACAACGCACTCGTGTTCCAACGTTTCAATTCAGTACTGAATCTTACTCTGAGTGAGAACGCAAATAAATATAATAAAAATTTAAACGAAAACTTAAGCTAACTGAATATTTATACCATATTAAAAATAACAGAGAAGTCAATATTTACATCATTTTTTAGTTGTTTCTAAAATGGTATAAGGTTGTTGTTTTAATTTTTATTATATTTATTGGCGTTCTCTCTTCTACGATGATTCAGTATTGAATAGAAACATTGGGATATGTTTTGCGTTGCAGTGTCCACAAGATTATCGGGAATGAACAGCATAAGTACGTAGTTTCTTACAGGTATGTCCTCTTTATTT
Source organism: Lepisma saccharinum (assembly GCA_022664845.1). Classification (NCBI taxonomy): domain Eukaryota; kingdom Metazoa; phylum Arthropoda; class Insecta; order Zygentoma; family Lepismatidae; genus Lepisma; species Lepisma saccharinum. The sequence continues at coordinate 54,160 of JAGDQP010005852.1, read as the reverse complement.
TCACGTGCTTTGGCGTATGTTGCATTCTTATTTCTTTCAAACTTTTGTCAATATAAGCGATTGAAAGTAGCACTTTCAAGAGATCCAAGACATTATTGCCAACAAAGTCCAAATGAACAACGTATGTGTTACAGAATTGAAGGTATCTCCACATTCAATGCATTATGTTTCTTTGATTGCTAATACTGTACATTTCAACGAAGATAAATTCAATATCCAGAACGTTTAAAATTTCTTTGATTATTATTTATTTATTTTCAGATATTGAGAGTTACATTGACTACCTGTCTAATACTTATCCGGAAATCTGCCAAACCTTGGTGATAGGTAAATCCAGTGAAGGCCGTGACTTAAAGGTCCTCAGGGTATCTACCGGAGGTTTCAACAAACCTGCCATTTGGATTGATGGCGGTAAGTACAGAAGTTTTAGTCTTCTTCGTCTAACAGATCCCACGATGGAATTTATCATCCCATTCACGTACGTTGTGAATATCGAGCAGTACATCTTCACAAACCATCAACAGTTTCAAAGACTACACGAAAACAACATTCTACTGATGGCCTGGCATATGGATAATTTCCTGGTGGTAGAAGATACATGCTTTGAAATTCAGTTTTACAGTTTCGACAATCACCCTGGGGCTCTTATAATCCCTAGATAATGTACTAACTAGGACACTACAAATGAGTGTTCAAGGGTAGTCTCTCATACCGATATGTGTTTAACCCAATACAATAGACCTATGGTATGTAATGTTATTTACTTGAAATTAGTTTGGTATTCTCCAAGAAATTGGAAATAGTACAGGTTGAAAATAAAAAATCCGGCAGCCTCGGGACCTGAGGACTGCCTCATTTTCGAAAATTCAGGGTTTATATGATTATATAAGATGGTAAAAGGGTAGAATAGAAAGGATAAGGTAAACGCACCAGTAATGGACACTTTTCACCGTTACAATTTTTAACTCAAATACAGTTTAAGTGTATTGATCAAATGAGAATGTTACACGTTCCCATGCTTTCTTGTAGTGATTTCTACAAATTACTTTCATCCACATACACTATTTGAGAGGAAATCACATTTTTTGTCTAACACTGTTTTTTTACCAGGGATGGACACAATGGACATAGTCTATAGCTCAAAATAATTTAAATAATCATTGCTGATGTTTCGAATATAAGTAGTAAACACGATTATATGTTTAATGCTGTTCTTCGATTATCTGATTGTTTCATGGAATTCCACTGAGTGATCATTCCGAAGGTCCTGAGTTCGAAAACAACTATCGAGCATCCTTACTGAGTTTTTTAACGTTTTTTTCCTTCAGTAATAACAGGCAAATGCCCTAATGGTACCTTCAACTTAGACCTGTCCGACTCCTTCCCGCTTCCTTCCCCCTCTCCCGGCCTGACCCATAGATTCCTTGTGGCCATAAAAATACAAATCCTAACTTGCCATGAATAGTGTCCAATATTGAAACAGATTTTTTTATTAACGGACATCCCAGCGTCCATCATTGAAAAAATGGGACCAAAAAATTTCCTGACAAATTTATGGTCATGAAGAGTAAAACAATCTTCCCCAAGCTGAAATAAAACAACTAACAGAATTATGATTTCGCCCTCGGAGTTGCGGAGAGTTTAACGCGCTCATTTTCTGCGCGCGTGTTCGTGAGTTCAATTTCCGCTGAGATCTATTGAACGGAGTGGCTCGGAGCCCGCTTTACCAAAACTGTAAGTCTCGTTCTTAAAAGCTCACCAGTTCGCTTAGGACGTTAATCACAATCAATCAAGGATTTTGGTTTCAACTCAGTAATGAATAGTACATGTCCATAACTGGACAAAAAACTGACTTTGCCGCACCGGTAATGGACACCCCCCTGCTTTGCAAAATAGATTCAATTTGGTTTGGTCATTTAAATACTCGAAACTAAGACATTTCGTAATGGATAACAGTGCAAAACAAGTAAAGTAATCGTTATTGTAATTTCACGAATAAAAAACGAAAGCTCTCGCCTTAATCACTTGCTTAACAGAATGCATGGAAGACTAGATGCGACCATAGAACTAACTTCATGACAGAAATATCAGATGAAACCAATGACGAGTGAATAATATGCAGGGGCATCAGAACACACTATTTTAAATTTAGCCATGTCTGATTACCGTCCTTAGGAAAATCGTATTTTACAACTTTTCTCTTCAAGTGTCCATTACTGCAGCGATTACCTTACATAGTAGAATTTGGTGTACAGGAACTTCACAAACACAACAGAAAAGCAGCAACGTTTCGCAAAAGCGTTCTCACATGGTAGGAGAGAAAAAGGACAGAGTGGACTGGTGCATGACTTGGGTTTAGACGCCATGCTGCTAACAGATGCTGAGTAACAGTGTGGCCAGGTTTTGGAGGTGGGAAAATGACTAGATGGGTCGGAGAAAAACACCAAATGGAGAAGAAAGTGCGGAGGTCAATAGGAGTAGGTAAGGGGCTTCCTATAGGAATAAGAAAGTAAAGAATCAGTGGGGAGGGGGAAATAATAATAATAATGAGAATGAAGGGACAAAGAAACAATATAGAAAAATGTTATAAAAGTGCAACTAGAGACGGAACAAAGAAGAGAAAGAAAGAAGGAAAAGACACTGCGCTGCTGGGAGTTACAGGCAGTTGAGGCCGAGAGGATAGAGATGTATGTCTGCTCCCATCTCTGTCTAACTGTGGCAGATGAGTCAGGGTTCAGAATTTTCAGGATTCTGACTCGCAAGGTTTCGTCAAAGGTGCTGTCGTGATAGGAAGTTTGTTCAGGTATGGGGAGGTGCGAAAGTTGAAATTTGGAGGAGTAGCGATGGTTGTTGATGCGGAATGTTAGAGGAGTTTGGGTTTCGCCAGCGTAGAAGGCGGAACATAGGTTACACAGTAGGAGATAAACGAGGTTGGAAGATATGCAACTGAGAGGGTCGGAAAGAGTACGTCTGGTGAGTGACAGAATGTACGAAGGAAAGACTGGGATCAAAAATAGGACAGGTTCTGCAGCGGGGTCTATTGCACTTGTCAGGTTTTTGGGGAGGGGGGCGGGATTGCTTCTCTTCTGTTGTGAATCGTGTTGAGATTCGTAGGTCTGCAGTAGACTAGTTTGGGGCACGACGGGAAAGCTCTTTCAGTTTCAGGTGACGCAGTGAGTATGGGGTGCGCCAGTTTGAGCTTTTGGAGGGCTTGAAGGCTGGGGTGGTACTGGGTGAGAAGATTGGGAGCGGAGGGAGCTTCGCGGGGAGGTCGGTTGGAGTTAGGGTGATTTTTGGCACGGTTAAATATATTCCGCTGTGTATATGTTTAACAGAAAAGGACTACCTGTACAACGCTTTAAATGAAAAGCAAATGATGTGAAAATGAAAAAAGCCAGAAAAAACTCCAAAATGTTTTAAAAATGCCAACCAATGAATTGCCATCCTGCGGTGAAAAAAAAAAACATGTACAAGCTAAACCCTACTGTGCGCAGACATCTGATTCAGATGTACAGCGCCGTCAAAACGCAAACAGCGCCTCTAGAAAACAACGGTGCGCCAACGCGATAAATTTAAAAATGCGCTCCGACATTTATGCCGAGAAACTGATGGAATCGGAATATTGATTCCTGGATATTTGATTGTCAGCCTGTACTACACTTTTACTAATCTGAATGAAATTCTGATAGACAATATTCTTAGTAATTCTTTTAAAGAGAAACAGTGTAAACAATTTTGTTAGTTAACGGACTTGATTAAATGTTAAATGTAGAGTAACACATAATTCAGTAATTTACTTCACCTTCAAAATATTCCATCAATTGAGAACTTCAACTTTATTGTTCTCTCATACTTTTTCGAGCAATATTATCTTAACGTGTTACATACCGTGAGTCTCTCAGCCAATGCATTCTTCCTTATATGTCGTGTTTGTCTCCGGTGGTTTTCCCATGTGAGAGATGAGGTCAGCGTATGCTTCAGATTTTGGTTTTCGCAGATGTTTTCCGGCCGGATGCCCTTCCTGACACCAACCCACACCAGCAATCGAAACGTTACTATGAAATGCATCTCCCACCGGGAATCGAACCCGGGACCCCTCTCACCGAAGGTGAGCGCGGTAACCACATGGTTACGCAGGAGCAATGCATTCAAAATGAGAATCACCACCAATTTTCAGACCATTAAAATTCAATTATCTGTACCTCTGGAGCCATTGATACCATTAACTGCCAAGCCTTTTATACCTAGACATATTCTTTCAGGAAAAGGCTAAACGATGTATACTATTTTGTTTTAATTTTACGAACACTAAATTACAGTACAAGAAAAGTTAATTTTAATATTACAATTAAATTACACATATAAATTTAACTGCAAAAGTTTGCTTCTAATGAAGTGTCCAAAACTTACAGTTGTCATTGTATATTCTATGAAACAAATTGCTACTACCCTTTCCACAATTACTTCAGAGAATAAGTGAAAAAAAAACACACACACACACAATAAATACAAAACAAAGCTAAAACCATTACAAAATATCAAGGAATAAAAGTTCAGAGCAGGCATTCTAGTTTTTAAAATCCAAAAGTGTGATCAATAAGACCAGGATGAGGATTGACAGAAGAATCCTGAAGTTTCATGTAGTACCTGATATGCAGGTACATGTATAATGATTACTATTGAGAGCTACTTGTACAACTGAACAAGTCCCAACGAGTGGGACGAAATATCCTATAAAATAAATGTAACTATAGTGGAAAAGTGTTAGTAATTCATATAACATGCGAAAAATTATAACATACTCGCTATAATCAACATTAGTGAATATTTCGAGACTTAGAGACATTAGAATTTATTTACGATCTTTAGGTGTCTGTGCCTCAGGTCGGGATAGAGTGCGGGAAGGAATTGGCCAGGCCTACATTAAAGGTACCATCTCGGCATCTTCCTGGTGTGACTCAGAAGAAACTTCAATCTAGATGGTTGGCCATTGGAATCGAACTCAAGACCTCCAGAATGTAAAAACAATGCTCTACCAAACTGAGCTCAGCGGCTCGGTGGGGTCTCTTTCGTTAACTAACGAACAAAAAAATACATTTTACAGATTTCTTTGACATTCTTCTTTTTTCCTGCTGGTATGTCCAGCATTTAATTTCCTTTTGTCCGTGTAAAATCTCCGTATGCTTGTGTCGAAATCGGTGACGCTCCACGATCTAAACAGATTTAATTTAAAAACATTTCTCCCATTTGTGGAATATGAGCAAATTAGTTATTAACGAAAATTAACCGTTCTTCATGATCGAGTGACGCTGACAATTGAGTCTGTTATTGTTCTATTCCAAACTCCGGGAATACGAAAGATGTAGAAAACTTTAGACCAATAGCTATTTTATCATCTTTTGCAAAAGTATATGGATGTGTTATATATAGGCGAATACTGAATCATGTAAACTCCATTCTTTCACCATATCAGCACGGCTTTTTGAAAAATAGGTCAACTTCAACAAACTCTGCAATGGTAACTGACTTCCTTGCAACTGAGCTACATAAAGGAGGCCAAGTAAACGTCGTACACACTGATTTCAGTCAAGCATTTGATTTGGTTGATCATGATGTTTTGCTAAGCGAACTTGAGTTTTTCAATTTTTCTACAGGAACATTAAAATTATTAACATCGTATTTACGTAAACGTAAACCGGGAGTAATTTTTAAAGGATATATTCCTGAATATTTTGTGACACTGTCCGGAGTATTACAAGGTTCAAACCTCGGCCCTTTATTATTTCTTTTAGTTATTAATGATATATCTGAGTGCATCGAGAACTCCCATATTATCTTATTCGCGGATGACCTGAAATTATACGCTAGAATTGAATCAACTGAGGACAGTGCCAAACTACAAAAATACTTCGATAAAGTCAAAGAATTTTGCGACAAGAATAAATTTGTAATTAATACAAAAAAGTGCAATTCCATATCTTTTACGAGGAAAGAAAAGTATGTTGAGTACAACTACTCGATTGATGGAGTAAATCTATCGAAACCTGACACTGTTAAAGATCTTGGAGTTGTTTTCGATCCAAAATTGAACTTCGGGCGTCACATTGAACTGATCACTAACAATGCGTACAGGAATCTTGGGTATATTTACCGTTTTAGCAAGGATCTCCGTCTCGACTCAGCACTTCTAAAATTGTATTACTCTTACGTGAGATCTCAGGTAGAATACTCCTGTATTGTATGAACTCCGAGCACTCAGAAACATGTTAAAGTAATAGAGAAAATCCAGTTCCAATTTTTGAAATTATTAATGTATAGGAAAGCCACATTATATCCGGCATACATGTCATGCAAGGAATTAGTGAGCAATTTTAATATACAAACTTTGGAAAACCGAAGGCATCTAAACGATTTAATATTCCTGTACAAATTAATACACAATCAAATTGATTGTATTGAGTTAATTCCGAAAAATTTCTTTCAAGTCCCGAACACTAAAACAAGATTGGATAATAATGCAACATTCTATTGCAAAAAGCAAAGGACTGCAATCCTTTATAAATCCCCATTTTGGAGAATGAGTGCTTTCTACAACAAAATTGAACCGAAAGTTAATGTAGATATATTTGGAATGACTGACAAAGAATTGCAAGTGAAGTAATATGTATCAGACGTTTCTAGTATCTGTAATGTACACGCAAGCACTGTAATTAGGCACATTGTCTGTTGTGTTATGTTTTTGAATAAAATAAAAAGAAACTGTGTATCACACAACAAAATCGGTGAAGGGGTTAAGAAGTTATTACTTTTCTAGCCGAATCAGAGAATTTTCACAAATGATCGAAAAGTGGTGTCTGTCTTTCTGCTTTAGCCCCAAATGGTTGGTACAGTTTTTTTTTTTGTTGGGGGGGAGGGTCAAATGCGGTCCCGATAGGGGTAAAAGATGCTTATTTTTTATAGGAGTTACCGTTTTCGAGATACGGAGCCTAAAAGTCCAAAATCAACCTTTTTGTAAGAAGACTATGCACTTTCTTTTAATAGGCAGCCTTACAAAATAAGTGATTGTACAAAAAAAATAAAAAAACACCTTCGAGTAGGGTTGCCAGATGTCCCGTATTTTGAGGCGAGAAATGCTGTCCCGCTTTAACAGCATACGGGACGCCTTTTGTCGCATATTTAAACATTTCGCTTCAGCCGTGATTACATCTATGCATGTACCGATTCTGCACTTCACTCGATTCTGTGAAATTGGACTTCCTTAGCTGACGGCGTTACATTCTTCCATCGAACTGTTCAGTCATTTTATGGCTAGAGTGATGCTAATATTCTTTTACAGACTAGGAGCTTTACATTTGAAAGATAATACTAAGTATTTGTTTTTGTTGTGAAGAAATCATGAATGTTTTAAACTTCTCTGAGATTTGTTCAGCTTTTAATTTGGATGGTTTTTATGAAGATTTTTTCCTAAATGCACTAATCAAAAGTATGATGTGAACTCAGAGTGACTTTTTTTTTTACCTATACAGTTAATTTAAATGCTGTTCCAAATATACTGGTTCAGATCTTATGTTCTGAGCATTCCTGGTTCAAACGTTTTATTATTATTATTATTATTATTATTAAAAGGAACTAATAGAGAGATAATAGGAACAAATGTTCAGCAACTCTGATAAAAGTTTCACTTAATTTTGATCCTAATTATCAGTAATTCCATGCCTTGATTAAGGCAAATGCAGCATTACATTAAGTGCCAATAAAAAAGTCAAATGTATGCAAATTTAGACATAAAGCAGTTTGTTAATTTATATGCTCAAAATTCAATAATCCACTTCTGAGTGCTTCCTTAAGTTATTTATTTTCTTGTTTCTTGGTGTTAAGGGAATTGCATATGAGGATGATGGAATTTCCTTGAGTTAATTGTCATGATCTATCCCGTATTGACATTCTAGAAACCTGACAACTCTACCTTCGGAGTAAAGGGGAAGACTGACGCAAGAAGTGATATCCATTTTGCGAGTGGTCACTATGGCGGAAGGGAGAATACTAAGTCTCTTAATTTTATTAATTTATTACAAAACACTTCCGCCATAGTAACAGGAAGGAAGTCACTTCTTTTGTGAGTATAATTTTGCGTCACTCTTCCCTTTACCCCAAACGGGGTTTTGTACTGATTTTCATTACACGGAGACTTTGTGTGTAGTGACTCACTGGGAATCGAATCTAAGTAGGTGAGTTCTGTAAAACTAAGCTACCAGCAACGTCACCAATTTCTGTCCATATAGAATTCCTCCCATCTGCTGATGTCGCCAAGGATCCACAGAAAAGTTGAACTGAGAAATTGTACACGTCGTGGGTGGCTTGGGTTTCGACACCAGCAAATACAAAATGATTGAACTCTGCCCTGAAGAATACTCTATATGCACAGAAGTTGGTTGGCGCTATCATAATCGCACAACAAACAGGAGACCAGGCATCTGTTCCCAACCGAAAAAAAAAAATCCTTGGTGCTGCACAACAGTATTTTAAAGTGGAAATTTAAAACTACAAACTCCACCTCTTTCAGGCACACCTTACACATCAAGAAATTACCTACTTTAGGAAAAGGAAAGAATGAAAAAAGAACTCATATTTCTTTGCTATTTCCGGTATTCTTAACACCTTTCCATGGAATTTTCTTATTTTCCGGTTTCGCTATCTCTCTGGCATGCAGAAAACACAATTGAAACTTGCAACGTTGTTCGGATGTTCATATAACGAACCTAGACATTTACACATAAAACACTTTTTGTTGCAGGTCTTCATGCCAGGGAGTGGATTTCTCCAGCCACAGTGACATTCATCTTACTTCAACTGGTGGAATTCCGTGACAGACACCCACAATTAATAGAAAACGTGGATTGGTATGTGATGCCCCTGGCAAATCCCGATGGCTACGAGTTCTCTCACACAAAAGATCGCCTCTGGAGGAAAACAAGATCCTCACAATCTAGTAACAGCGGAATATTCTGGAGGGAATGTTCAGGCGTTGACCCCAATCGCAACTGGGATTTTCACTGGAAGGAAACAGGCTCTTCCAGCAACCCATGCGATGACAATTTCGCTGGAAAACGACCGTTTTCAGAGCCAGAAACAAAAGCGATGGCTGATTTCATTGTTGCTCACAAAAACCAGATCAAACTTTACCTGACCTTCCATTCTTTCTCTCAGATGTGGCTGATTCCCTGGGGATGGACGAATGACAAACCAAGCGATTACTACGACATGTACATTTTGGCCGAGAAGGCTGTAGAAGCTCTGGAAAGAGTCAGAGGGACTGACTACCTCCTAGGAACTGCAACAGAGCTACTATACGCATCTTCTGGTAAGATTACAAAATACTTTTCTATATTTTACTCACAAAGGACAGGTTCAGGAATACCCCACATTACGGCGAACCACCAAGCTTTCTGAGAGGAACTGATGCCTTTTCTGTCAAGGAAAAGGACAAACGAAGTATCAGGAAAGCATGTCATATTAAATACATTGGCCAAGCTCTAATTTAGTCATTTGTACTTGTTAATTGCCGTGAAATAAGTCAAATCAGCACAGTTTCAACTGAAATACCACATCTGATCTTTTCTTTGACAAAAGGGCCTCTGAAAGCTTGCCGTCTCATGTGTTAGTGTGAGGCTTTCCTGAACTACCCGTTCTGGTAACTTATGTTTCAAACCTCTGCACACATGGATTATTTAGATATTTTCGTATTCACGGATTATTAATAGTTGGAACTCTCTGATTAACACATACTATCGTGTCACTGACTGTCCATATGATCTAATCCTCAAGGATCTTCCTCCCGCTATGTCAAGGATCTTTCTTCACATCCTCATCTAATTATAAAAACAGAAAATGGCTACTTGGGCACGTTGTTAACAATAAGTTGCACAATATTTCTCCTGTTCCGTCGAGCTTCTTCAAGTGCACACAAGTCCCAATGCGTAGTAGAACCCTACAGTTAAACTAGCGTAGGTAGGAGTCAGAAGAAGGCTAACGGAGGACTCAGTATCTGGCGGGAGTTCACGTAGACCGTTGAGCATAATGCTATGACGTCAGCAAATGGTAGAATAAGCTGCTACTTTGCGTCTCCTATTCAAGGTTTTCTTTCAAGAGAATTTTTCAAGAACCTACGGGTCTTCTGATTTCAATATATATATAAAAAATGATTGTCTGATGTTCAATTCTGTAGGTCAGTTGGTATATTTCATGAACTGATAAGATTGGAGCTTATAATTATTTCTGTACCCTCCAGCCTTTCTTCTTATAGCCAGATTATGTTTGTATGATCGTTTCGAAATGCTTCTTTTGGTTTGTTCGATGTATTCCTTGTCACGCGTACAAATAGCTCTACATACGCCTGAATTCTCCACTGTATTTTGCACATCTTTTATAAATTGAACCAGAATTTTACATTTGTTGTAAATCCGATTTAGAAGCTATGTTGACGTCATACTTGAAGAGAATTTGCCGATGACGACTTTTTTGTGTAACATAACCGCGAAAATTCGATCCATCGTCTTGATTGTTCAGTTGGATCTACTGATTTCACTATAGTCTGTTATTGGCACATCTTAATTTTTCTATTGTCAGAAGACACAATTTCTCTAAAGAATTCACCAGAGAATCCATTAATTATGGGTACTTTCTAGAGGTAATCTATGGGATCCTTTTGTACTACCTGTGGGATAAATTACAATAAGAAAGCTCGCTGTACAAAATGGTCCATATATTTCTTTTTTCACTAACGAATAAAAGGATGAACTATAAATAAATAAATATAGTCATGATGTGCTGAAGACTAAGTAAACGAATGCTGAATGGTAGGTACTTACGGTGTTGATGAGTAGTCTTCAAATGATGAAATTTCTCTCACTTCTAACGTTTCGAGAGCTGATATTGCTCTCATGATCACATAAAACACTCCTACATGTTAGTTGTAAGAAACAGAGAAGGAAGTGAAATAAAGATTAAGAAAACGGGGGAAAGTACAGGAAGGATGGTACCAGGGCATATTTAAAATAAAAAAATGAAAAGGGTTACGATAGGTACTCTATCTGCAGCAGTCTCTATAACGTTTCAATCACGCTTTCGGACTATTCATGAACACTTACTAGAAATTAAAGGTTCTATTTTTCCAAATTTCATGAAATTTTATATTTATTAAAATTCAATGACAAAGCAATTTATTATATAAAAGGTAAAGGTATATCCTGTGCAATGCGCACGCGCAATGAACGGCGCATGGGGCATGTGGAGGTAGCGCTCTACATATTCTCGACCAACGGCATAAAGTGAGGTGGGTTTGTCAGTCCCACGCTCCGCTGCCTTTACCTCCCAAAGTGCCCTGGAATAAAAGGGACACTGTGGTACTCTTCTCTTCCAAGGACACTGTTGAAACTGAGTACCCCTCAGAGCGTCAGGCATGGGAACAGTGAAGAAAAAAACCGGGCTACCCGATTCGTAGTCAGACGTGCTACCGCCTGTAACAGCTTTTCTCGAATATATTTAATAAATAGCCTTGTCAGCGAATTTTAGTAAGTAATAAATTTGATGAGTAATCCAAGGATACTCTAAAATAAGAATTTATAACACTCATTTGGTTAAAATAGGTAAAAACGTCTTTTTAAAATAATATAAAAGAAACTATGATCTCATATACGGTAAAAATATATTCGTAGTACTTATTATACATCTGCTCTGAAATAGCCTGTTTTGTGCGCAAGAAGCTTAAAAGATGTGCACAAATGTCCGTAGTTCATTATCTTGGAAAAGATGTATTTGGTCTGTTCTTCGTAGCTAGAAGCTACGACCGGTTTGTAATTCTTCTTTCGCTTTTTTTTTTTATTATTATTATTTTTTTCTACATATTTCTTCGACTCATGGAATCGCTTATTAATACACTGTAACGTGTAAAATGACGTCTGTTTATTTTTATATTAAAGCGCCTAAGTAGTATTGACATTACGTATTAATAAAAAGCCACCAAATACTTTAAAGCTTGTTATATTATGGAACGTTTTAACAGTGTGATGCTGAATAATTGAAAAAGATAACGAAGGCGTTTTTGAAACGTTCCATAATCCAAGTTTTGAAGAATTTGGTGACTTTTTATTAAGTAACGCATGCAAATAATCAAAACTTGACTAATTGGACGTGTAAAAAAGCTATAAATAACCAAGTATACTGTTCTACAATATAGAATTGTTTCATGTTAATGTTATTGATAGCGAATTAATATTTCCTGCTTTTAGTATTTAACCGATATATAACAAACCAAAACAATGCATTTTATGTCTCTGCTTGCGTTACTTAATATTGATTATTTTGGAAACTAGCTTTCATACGGGACAAATTGCATGTTTTACCGGTAAAACCACACCCATTCGTACTCTTAAAATAATATGATTCTTTCAAAGAACAAAAATAAAATTAACAGGTTTTAAAACACAGCTTTAAAAAACATCGTTTAAAACATTCCAGCTGTGACTGGTTCTTAACGTGTCTTGGACTTCTATAAAGGTGAAACAGTAGAGCCAGATAAAGGGATTAAAACTGACATGGTAAATAGCCAAAGGTGGAACACTGGGTCTGCTGGTTAAATTGCTGTAACGTAAGGTATCTTGTGAATCAATGTTAACAGATGTGAAGGAAACTGGTAGTGTTACAAGTTTCATGTGTGTATGGTACTGTGGGGTTAATCTATGATAATGAATAGCATTTGGGGGAGAGGGGCCCTTAGGGACGGGCACGCTTTATGTGGACATCCACGGTCTGTATTAAGAAAAGGCTTTGTGGAAATACGGAAACAAGCCTACTTTGTAGAACGATCTATGTGATTTTTCCCTTTGTATAGGACGAATGCGGATTTAATATTGTGATTCTCACTGCATAAATGTTTGGATTTCTCTGATCAGGATTAGCTCTCGAAACGTTAGAAGTGAGAAAATGTCATCATTTGAAGGCTCCTCATCAACGCCGGTATACTGAAATGATGAATTTGTTAATGTGTCGTAATCCCCTTTATCAACCCACTTATGGCATTCCCCCTTCCCCCCATCTGATGAAGTTTGTTGAGTATCAGGTTAGAAAGAATACAATGTGAAAAATCATTAGTGTAGTTGCGTTATGTATAATAATATTTTAGTAATATACAGAGACCAGGAACAACTGAATATATTCTTCTAGCTTTCGGAAAATGAGCATAAAAGCACCCAAGTAACAACAAAAAATGAAGAAAACATCCATCAACTTCCCGGACCTTACAATAACACGACAAAACAGCAAATTGATCTTTCAGTATACAGAAAATCACCATCCGGTAAATTGCTTATCTACATTATATTGAGTACGTAAAGAGCGTATTGAGTACGTAACCTTTCGATACAGGAAATCCTCGTAAGGTTACAGAAAACTTTATAGTTTTACACTTTTTAATTTGCGTACTCTTCGGTAACATTACGAGGATTATTTGTCAAATCTGTTTATTTAGAGTTCAATCGCACATTCTCTTAGTCAAATAAGAAACATATGGACCAATTTTATACAGCGAGCTCTCTTATTGTCAACACGAAAGTAATTAGATTACCCCGAGTTAGAAACAGAAGGAATTAGATTACCTATAGAAAGTGGACGTAATTAATGGATTCTCTGGCTAATTCTTTACATACTGACGCCACTCTGAAATTGTGGCTTCAGAAAACTAAAATTGAGAGACGCCAACAACAAACTACATTGAAACCAGTAGAACCACCTAAACAATCAAGACGATAGATCGAATTTCCGCTATTAAAAAAAAAAAAAAAACTCGGCGAATTCTTTTCATATATGACCTCAACATTGCTTCTAAACTTGATTTTTTTTTTTTTTTAAGGTTAAATCCTGGTTCAATTTATAAAAGATAGGCAAGATACACTGAAGAATTCAGGCATATGTAGAACTGGCAAGGAATAAATCGGACAAACCAAGAGAAGTATTTAGAAACGAGAATACAAACTTAATAAAATAAACTTTGGTAAACTTTATTTTAGATGGTCTAGTAACTTTGGACTTCGACCCGTCACGACTCGCCCTTTAGCTGTTAAAATCCACACCCATGCCCCTGCCGGAACTCGAACCCGGGACCCTCGAGCCGGTGGCCTACCGCCGCAGACCGCTCGGCCGGCTACAAACTTAATCTGGCTGTAAGAAGAAAAAAAAGAAAGCACAGAAGCGTAGATTGAGAAAGATTTATAAGCTCCAGTCTTATCAGTTCATTAAATATACCAACTCAGCTACAGCATTAAACATCAGAAAACCATTTTTTTTAATAATGAAATCTGTTCTTGGCAAATTTTCTTGGAAGTAAGCCTTGAATAAAATGCGCAAACAAGCAATTTATCAGGAGTAATAGAATATTGAATTTACAGTTTACCACCATCTTTGTTTATATAGCTATCTCGTGACGTCATAGCATTATACTCAACGGTCTACGTGAACTTCCGCCAGAAACTGAGTCCTCCGTTAGCCTTCTTGTGACTCCTACCTACGCTAGTTTCACTGTAGGGTTCTACTACGCATTGGGACTTGTGTGCACCTGAAGAAGCTCGAATGGATCGTCATAAACATTGTGCAACTTATTAACAACGTGTCCAAGTAGCCATTTTATTTTTTTCAAACTTAGCATCATGTTCCGCCAATACAAATGAACAGCCTCTATCTTGCGTAATTTGACATGGTGACTTTTTTGTAACAACATGTCTTGCTAACAGCACTTGTACTCTTCGCATACAGACGAAGTTTAGGCAGCCTTGTACAAGGCTGCAATAAATGTTTTTCGATATTGGTTATTTTGTCTAAGTGTTTAGCCATTGACTCACTTATAAGGACTAAGTCCGTTACAGGTTTGAGGAATGACATCCCTCACCAATCATTTATCCGAAAAAAAAAAAGGATAGGAAAGGTCAGAGAGCATCCCAGTATTTACCTAGCGACCACTGAAGAAATCTCACTTCAGAATGGCTGCCAACAGGACTCGAATCTAAGTGCCGATCCGAAGTCTGCGATGTTAACCATTGAACCACGGAGGTCAGATCACTGATCACAGCAACTTGGTCACGTAAAGAACAATTTGAAAAGTTCTACAAATACATGCTAATCAGGTTAAATGAAGCCCCTGAGTTACTTGAATCACATCACACTGTCTCCCGCTTTTCATTTTATCGTAGCAAACATTATTTTTTCTCTAAAAAAAATTTTTAAACTGCATTCGTGAAGCCCTCTGCTCTTTCCCCTTGAATTCCATCTCTTTATTGGCAATATTTGTGTAAACCATCTTCTAATCATTAATTCTATACATTTTATTTATTATCTCTAGTATTCATTTAATTTAACTTATACATTCCATTGGGCAGGTCATTCAGTCGAACAGTGATACTGATGGGGCACAAAAGAATTATCCATTATTTTCTTCCGTCGTGATTAGAATGTGAAAGCATGTGCACATGCAAATGTTAGTCACTCGAGTGCAATTCCTTTGGGAGATATCGATGGCATAAAAGTCAAATTCTGTTGTGGAAACTGATCAAAAAGTGTGGAAATAAATCCTTATGTTCTTAAATTGGTGAAAGGAATGAAACCCAAATATACAGTAATGGGTACGGGGTGGAAAGCACTACCTACTGGATGTTATGTTCTTTATGGCCGCCATCTTGAATCTCGATTGTTTTTTTTTAATGGGAAGGAGTCGTGTAATAATATGTCATTCTGGGCTAGAACTTCACGAGAAATACGTTTATTAAGTCAGTTTTCACGTAAATGTATTATTGTGAGAGATATGGGCAAGTGGTGTTAGTTTGGGGTGACGATGCAGTAGCATGAAAACACCTATTTCGTTTTGAAATAACGGAATAAATGAAACCAAAATTAATACAAATCCATATCGATAGGGAATTATACCCAGGAACAATTTGTATGTATCAGCTTATCCCGTAAGTAATGTCGTATTTTTTCACCATGAGGAAAAGGACGATAATTTACCTGGACCACCACCGTCAGTCAGTAAAACAGTCTCCATCGGACTCCACAACACCCTGCCACCTGTCAACCAGTTGTTAAATCCCCCACTGAAAGAAGTCACCGGTTTTGGAGGAAAAGAACTGGGTCTCTGTCCGCATGCCATCCTCATTTTGCAATGTTATCCCGGAGATGTAGTTTTGTAGGCTGCGAAAAAGACAGTAGACTGTTGGTGCAAGATCTAGTGAAAACGCCGGGTTCTCCTAGCCACATTCCTCGATCTTCGCACAAGTCCTTCTTGCCATGTGTGGGTGCGTGTTATTACTGTGGATGAGCACACCCTTGCGATTAAAAAGAGCAGGACGTTTCTCCAACAATGCAGTCCCTATGCGTTCAAGCTGCTGACAGTAGACATCTGCATTGATGGTCTGGTTACGTGGAAAGAGCTCGAAATGGATTATCCCACGCATATCCCACCAAACACTCACCATCACTTTGAAGGGGTGGAGATCCTGTTTTGGCACATTGCCCCCCTCCCTCTTTAGGTACCAACTGCCTTTTGCGTGTAATGTTATGGTAGAGTACCCACTTTTCATCCCCTGTCACCATGCTGTCCAGAAATTGCTCACATCTTTGACGGGTAAGCAGGGATCTAAAGATGTCAACTCGCTGCTGCTTCTGTTGAGGCGTTAACGCATGGGATACCCATTTTCCGGGTTTCGACACGTACCCAAGGTCCTTCAGATGACGATGAACGGCCGAATGGGTGACATGGAATTCGCTGGCCAATTCTTCAGCAGTTTGCATTGGATTTGCCTCCACCACTGCTCGCAGAGCATCGTTGTCCAGCTGCACAGATCCCCCTTCTCGTGGCTTATCGGAGAGGCTGGTGTCTCCAGACCGAAACCTCTAGAACCACCTTTGGCACTTTCGTACATCCACAGCACCCTAACCATATACGACACTGATGTTTCGTGCCGCTGTGCTGGCTGGATGTCCTGGGAAATTCCAAAACGTAGAGTAGACCGTTCTCCTTCTACACACTGCTGCACAATCAAGTACCCTATGTGACTCAGCTATGGCACGTGACGTCTACTTCACAATTCGTTCGTCAGATGGCGTCATTGCAGCGGTCACCACACATACAATATTACTTATAGGTAGAGACGAACTTATTTTCGTTAATGCGATATGTGCGAAACGTTAAAAAAAAATGCGTATATTTTTCAGGAAACCTCAAACTTTTCGTTTTAGAACCAGAAATCACATTTATATTCTCGCGAATTTTTGCGAAATTCGGCATTACTTGCGATAAATGCGAATGAAAACGAAAAAGTGGAATTCGTGCTAATAATAACTAAAAAACGCATTTCCAATATTATTTAACTTAAACATCGTTGTATTTTACCGAAAACGTGCACGACACTAAATTAAGTTCTCCATAAAATCCGTGAGCTTGCATGGCGTGACGCCACTTTCTGGGATTTTCCACGCCTTTCCACTTACTTTTTAAAATCGTTGACTGTGTTTTGTAGTGAAAATGTTCATGATCTGTTGGTTGCTTGCTTCCCGTGAATTTATAATCAAGGTTATTGAAGTTCTCAACAGTGAGGATACGGAAGTTGACATTGGATCAGTGGTAAACAGGTCTTTTGCTGTCAGCTCGTTACGTTCAATATGGTTGCCAGTCGCGAGTGTTGATGCCGAGAGATTCTTTTCCAGGTATGATATGATTGTTTCTGACAGGAGAACAAACTTAAAAGAAGAATTGGTCGGTCATGTCTTGTTGCATGTATCCTTTAACTAAGGACGAGGTTAAATGAAGTGTTGACATGCATTAATTTCCCTATTCCAGTGAATACATTAGCTAGAATGTGCACCTAATCAAGGTATACCCTCATTTTTGTATTAGATACACCTCACTACCAAAAATATACTCTTTACAAGCACCATCATTTTTTAAAATGTGCTAAAAAACTTTGGTAAACTTTATTTTTCTATGGGCCAGTCTAGTAACTTTGGACTTCGGCCCGTCACGATTCGCCCATTTACAGACAGTTAAAATCCACACCCATGGCCCTGCCGGGACTCGAACGCGGGATCTTCGGGCCGATGGCCTACCGCCGCAGACCGCTCGACCACCCGGCCGGCAAAAGAATGTGCTAAATTTTAAAAAATAAATGCTAAAATTGTGATTATTAATGCTACAAAATATCAAAATTGTTGCTACAAAGATTCGTCTCTACAGGATAACCTGATATTTGGGTTTCATTTCCTTTGTTATTTCAAAACGAAATGGGGTTGCATCAATACCCCAATCTAGCGCCTTCTCTCTCACAATAATACATTTACGGCAAAACTGACTTCACTACGTATTTCTCGTGAAATTGTAGCCCAGAATGACATATTAGACGACCCCCTTCCTACTTAAGAAAATCAATCGAGATTCAAGACGGCGGGTATGAAGAACATACCATCCAGCAGGCAGCGCTTTCCACCTAGTATCCATTACTGTGTACTTGGCTTCCATTCCTTTTTCCACACCTTTTGATCAGTTTCCATAACAGAATTTGACTTTTCTATAATCGATATCTCCCAAAGTAATTGCGCTCGAATGACTAACATTTGCATGTGCACATACTTGGGCGTTCTAATCATGACGGAGAAAAAATAACATATCATTCTTTTGTGCCCCATCAGTACGTTTGCTTATAAGGAATGACGTTCATCGGCAAGCTTTCCTATGGGGAAGGTAGCAGACAAGACCTTTATCTAGGTATCATACCGAAATTTACCTGGATAGAATTAATGGAAACTACCATCAATATGGACGATAGCAGGACTCGAACCTGCTTACCTACCTAGTGCCGATTCGAGGTCCCACTAGGTCCAGGATGTTTATCTTCTCTCGCCTACTCCATACAGTATTTCAAAGTTACTTCCATTCAACACAACACCCCACGAGAAATATTCCTCTCAACTTTCTTCTTCGGCACATAAAAAAGTTTGTTGCCATTTTTGTATTTATTTATTTTCTCACGTCAATCTTCCCTTATTACAAGTACCAGCTAATTAAGTTATTTTGTTCCAGTTCTGATGATTTCTTTATTCCAACTATATTTCATATTTTTCACACTATGCTGAGCATAAACAATGTTAACGTTTCAAGACCAACAGGTTCAATCTAACTGGAAATCAATGTCCAGTGATTTAAAATTATATGGGGATTTTTTTTTTTTCAGGAGGTTCTGATGATTGGGCAAAAGGTGTGGCTGGCATCAAATACGCATACACAATAGAACTACCGGACACAGGACAACATGGCTTTGTGCTCCCAGCATCGCAGATTGAGTCCATCGGACAAGAAACATGGGAAGCCGTTAAAGTGTTGGCCAAGCATTTAGCGGATGGACGTAATTAAATTGTACTGAGTATGCGACACCAATGGCGAAAGTCAGAACGTTCTTAACTTTCTACATCAAAAATAAATATATTTTAGTAGAGATGCATATTTAATGTGTTTCCTTACACCATGCTCATTTCAACAACTACTACGATGCGTTTAGTAAAATTATTTACTTTTACATTTACCTTAAAAGCTTTGACAATGAAAATCTGAGAAGAAGCAGTTATATATTTGCTTGGTTTACATTTCGGACCTACTCCCGTCCCAGGTAGGATAACGTTCGTCGGTAACCAACATTTCTTCGTGTGCACAAACCTTTATATTACTAAGCACCTAAAAAAGGACCTTCTTCCCAGTGACAGCAAACGAACATCCGGGTGGCTGCGTGCAAACTACTTTTACCATCTTCATAACGCTGAAGTGATGGGGCGTTGTGGCAGATTCCGTGAAGAGTGGTGAGGAAGGTCCATCACATGATGATATGTACACCCATTCGGATATTTACATCATTCTAAATCGCATACAAAGCATGAGTTGAGCATTGAATTTATATCAATTCATGGTGTCTACTAATTTTGTGACTTGATATTCCGTTTTTTCGGGTTTTCCATTATATTTTTTTTTTTTCTAAATTCCCTGGGTTTCTCAGTATAGTGGAACATATAAATAATACGCAACGACATTTTTTTTTTAATCACACCACCAACCACTAAAAACATCTTATACATTATTGGCATTTGACAAGTGAAAAAAATAGACAATTTCTTGAAAACAGAGCATTTCAACACACTGAAAAAATCCGGTCAGCAGTGGGAATCGAACTTACGAATTCCGCCTTGCTGGGGCAGTGTTTTACCAACTGTGGGCGGGTTTACATCGTAAGTTTCCCTCATAAATTATTGATTTCCCTGACTTTTCCACATTTATAAAGTTCCCTGAGTATTCCAGGTTTTCCAGGGTGGGCCCTGTTAACTGTTATAGGATTCCGTCAAGAAACGAATACATACTTCACTGTGCTTTTTTGCACTGTGTAACTTTATTTCATGTTTGTATAAAGTGAGCATAATGATCTCTGGGCCAGTAATGACTTTGAACCGTCCTTATGCAATACGTTATTCAACTGTATACACATCCATGTTCAACCGGAATTCGAACCAGGGACCCTGCTACTCATTAATATATGATAAACAAGAGAGACTCTGTAATGAAACACAACACATAAATTGAGAAATATTTAATCAAGAATGCCTCCATTATACTGAATGATAACTGCCTTTAAAGCATAATTCGTTCACTCGTTCGATTCTTGCTACTTTTCACTTGAACACATACTAAATATATTGGTGGACGAACTGGTTACCACAAAATTCACAGACAAGCCCAAAACTGATCACTTTCAAGTTAATTAAACATTTCATTCCGATTAACAAAGAAAGAATCCAACCTTTGAACCAATTCATTTCTCGCTTAATAAACTATAAATAAATGTCAATTCAACTGCGGTAAATGAATCATCACACTGTACTGCTGGAATCCCATATGTTTACTCACCCAACCTGAAATGGAGAAAAAACTATTAGAGTAGATAAGTCAGTTACATATAAGAACACGTGCGTTTTACATTTACTACCATGCACTGTCCTTCAAGCAAATACAAGAATCTCACACTATGGAAGGACGAACCACAATAAAATTATATAATAAAAGAACAGATCAGAAAAACAGTGATAGAAACCGAGATTGCATTATCATATGAACAGCACGGTGCGAAAAGGGGTTAGCTCCACTTTTCTCAAACTGCAAATCACTGCAAACTGTAAATTATCTCATGCGTACTGCATGTCTCTAAAACTTTAGCATCCCAAAAGTGTTTGTAACACTCTAATAATATGCACAAGCCTGTTATACGTCTTGTATGCCAAAACGTCCAAAGAGAATTTAGCTTTTTACAGAAAACTGAGCAAACTGGATTTAACTCCATTCATATAAAATGAAGCACACTTACTCGCCCTCAAAAAACTAAGCATAAACACTGTAGCATCCGCAGCTCAGTTACACATATCCTCACATATTGTGAGCGGCTTCACGATCTTGACAACATCATAATGTGGTGCAATGAAGCAAACTCGGTGTAAAAGGAAGTCAATGTGGTTCAATAGACGTAAAAGCTGCTTAGTAAATATGCCTACTCGATTCAACTTATCACTTTAAATCAATAGGAAACAGAGATGATGTAGTTGCACTCGCTGAAAACGAACATATCTACGTGTCACGATCTAAAATTTTCTAAGTACAGAATATGAAACAGGTCCATCTGCACACATTAGTCATCACATCCAAGTTCCATCAGGTGCCAAAAGATGAGGGTAAAACAAACTAAAATTACCAATAGGGAAGGTTAAAGAAGATCAATCTGTATCGTTTTCCTCCTGTACCTCCTGGCAGCTTTAATGTAGCTTTTAAGCTTCATTGGATACAACGAAATATTATAAGCTATTATTTATTATGATTATTATTATTATTTTACGTGTCCAGCGAGGTCTCTTCTATTTTAACACTTTAACGAGAATTTTTTACTTTCGTACATCACAATTTGAATATGGATGAACCACATGAAAACCCAACTTATAAAGACTGGGGCAAACACACGCCAAATTTTCGAGACTTCTCATATACAGAAAAACTTGTTTCAACTCTAAATTTGAACTCTACAGTTCTCTTCATGCTAACTTAGAAATATTAACTCTAGAACAAAGGACGATATTTATGAACGTGACGTTTCTACACAACCATGCACAAACTATGTAATTATTTGTAAAATCGCAACCCTTGTTACTCACATCATCCCAACTTAAACAAGTTCAGGCACGTCTTTTACTAGCACTTGCACTTTCTTCAACCAGACCCTGACATTAATCCGGGGTTCACCCTCAGGCCAGACGTCCTAATGCTTACTTCTCCCCAACCCTGAGACCAGATCTGTAGCATACCAAGATGCTGGATCATAATTACATTGCGTCATAACCATCCACCACACTCACGAGACTTCCCTTACATTCTAAGGGAACCTGTCACTCTATTAACATAATTTACATCCTGGTATGATAGCTGTTCAGTGTGTACTGTGTGATTAATCGAGGACGGGGGAATTGTCTCTCTCAAACTTAGAAGAAAACATATCACAAATCTTGGTATCATATTTAGGACTAAAACACGAACAGAAACTACTTTATAATTATGACACGTCACAGGCTGTTAGACGCTTTCTTTAATACCAAAACTGTTAGTAAGCGCTGTTTCAATTTATATATTCGTGTTGTGTGTATACCAAATACAGGAAATGCCGCAGAAACTGTGTTGTGTATAACAAGTATGAAGAAACTTCGCTGCCTGCTGATCCGACTCCGAAAGATGTACAACAATACGCTTCTTTACTCAGGTGTTAAAAGATAGACCGCACATAATGTGCAAACAAAGGCGGGATTTGCTCTGCATAGATGGCATGTCTAGGCAAAAGTTCCTTGCGAGGGACAGTTTGTAGATTAGTACGACTTAAGAGTTAAGCTGAGAAGAAAGTTACGACTACATGGTACAACTACTAATAAAAGTCACACACACAAATGAAGTGATGGGTTCAGGTCCGCAAATCCAGAAACATAATTTCAATTAAAGCTAAAATAATTATTTTCCCATTCTTATTGCAACGCACTGAAACGATCTTAAATCTATTATCTCCTAAAAAAATTGTACATTTTAGAATATAAAGCCAGAAATGTAAAAGTGTGTTCGAAGTGGCTATAATCATAATCAAATATAGGAAGAAAACAACGATCTTGAAGTATGTAGCCTTAACATTATAATACAACAACACTAAATTCAATAAAAATATAATTGAATGAGGAACCACATCTGAGATCGGAATGGTGTACCCTCTGCAGTACAAGTTAGTGCAGTCCCGAAGATCTGAAAATCCCCAATTAAAGAAAAAAAAAGATACAGTTTCTTAAATTGTAGTATCAACATTATTTTTCAGTAACACATTCTTACATTGTGAAATACGGGGGAACCTTACTACGAGTGTTGCGACAGAGATGTCTGATTTCCTAGAGCCGCTGTTAACACCACTTCGCAGATATGTTACCGCGGGAGAACTGTTCCTTAACTTGTAATTATTAATAAAGTATCGCGCTATGCAGTATTACATTAAATATAGTTTGCAGAATATAGTCTAAAATTAATACAATAAATAAAACTGAAATACCTTTTAAGTGATCCTTGGCTGAGGCACATATCCTATTCTCTCGTGAATGATCTCCTGCTTCGTCTTGAGCACCTGCAGAGCCTCCACTGGAGGGACTCTCGCTGCCTGCTTCCTCGCTTCCATGTCCCGACGCACGTGCTCGTACTCAGACAAATCGTCCAACTTCAGTTCAATCCTTGTCGGGCTGCGACGAATCATTGCTACTCAAGAGAAAGGGAAATAATTAAACACTAGGCATTTCGTGTACCCTCAGTTTGATTTCATAGGCTTATTTCAGGCGTTAAAGAATATAAAATTTACTGGCCACATGACTCGCAAACGCGGCAGAACTTATCTTTCAAATGCCCTGCGCTCAGCTACTAATTCTTTATTACTACTATTATTAAAGGTTTCAACCACAGCTGGATATTCTTTGATCAATAATTCTATACTAAACATAAGCTTATAAACAGGTTTATAAATATAATCGACGACCAATTTTAATGATCCCCTTTCAGCAATGTTTGGATTTGGTTTTGAAGTTAACGTTTTGAGAAACCCAGAAGGAAATTTATATTTTAAAATGTTTGGGTAGGAAGCGTGTACGGTGAATATAATTAATTATAATAATAGAAACATCTTCAAAGAACCAACTGCAAATTTCTTATAGTGTAATTCGAGAAGTTACTCTAATTTTAAGTCTTCCTCTCTCTCAATCTCTGCATGGATTATTACAAACCTGCCCAGATTCGCACTTGCAAACGATACAACAGAAACGTTCATTTGAACGATAATAACAAGAATGTTGGAGAGCAAGACATTGAGAAATCTGGAGGAAATATAACAAATATTAGGAAACAATTTACCAACACGTTCAATGTACCCATAATCCAGGAGGTAGAGCAACTGCGTTTCACAAAGCAGGAATCTATCTGTCACATTGAAATGTGGAATCTCACGGATGTTGGCGCCAGTTTACACAGTCCACAACTTTTTTGTGGTGATACAGCTTATTTGTTCCATAGAACACACACGTACACAATAATATCATACACAGACTTTCTCGCGATATTTCGGGCTTTAAAAGTCTTTCGTCTTGACAGTAGAATGACGGACACGTGCAGATAGAACAAAACACCAAGACGACAGTGGCATTACGTAGCGGACGACGCATCACGCTTGGAGAACAATTAATTGTTGTGTAGCGTGCAGATTTCAGGAGCTTGGAACAATTGAGAACTGTATTGCGTGTAAGTTCAGGAGGGGATCATCGAAGGAAATGTACTGCACATGCAGAAAAAACGAAAGGTTTACAGTAATTGAAGGTTAAGGCTATGATTAATTTTTGCACTCAAGCCATGAATAAATGCTCCCTCCCACAGACGGCGTGTTGAGGTGCTGGTCATAGTGGGCAATGTATGTATTACGGCAACAAGAAAAGATAGAGTAAAACTGGTGTTGTGTGACGGGGGCATCCGGTTTGTTAATAGTGCAAAAATGGCGATGGTTATTAATGCGAATGCAAAGAGATCCACCTGTTTCCCCCACAAAAAAGGCTTTACATAATTTGCAGGTTAGGATGTAAATTACCCTTGGGATTTAGGGTACACCGGCCACAAGCAAGCAGTATTGATAGTGACTGTAGGAGATGTAATAAAAATGGAGCAGGTCCTAGATCTGGGTCTTTTGCATATGTGGGCGCCGGTCTGCGGTGGTAGAAAGGAAGGATTCGTAAGGACCAAGATGTTTCTAAGATTAGGGGGATGTTGGAAAACTAATCTAGGTTTGGTGGGGAATACTGGTCTTGTGTCTGGCTCGAATGGAGAATGTGGAAATGAGAGTGTAGGATTTGTTTGATCTGGGTTAGTTTAGGATGAAATTGGGTGATTACGGTCAGTGGGTTGGGATTCGTGTTGGAGGTTTGAGTGGGTTGAATGTGTGAGGATGCACGGCGAATCTGTTTGGTTACAAGGCAGGATGGGTAGTCTCAGTTGACTAGAGCCTCCTGCAGGCGGTGGTTGTAAATTTCAGCAATAGACGTGGTGGAATTCAGGCGTTGTCCTCTGAGGGCAAGAGAGAAAGGAATCGCTTTCTTGGTGTGATAAGGATGGCAACTTGAGTAGTGTAAATACTGCATATGATTGCACACACCTTCCAATAAACTCCATACTAGCATTTAACGCTTCCGTCCTCCCTCAAACATGGACCCACCTCCACTTCCTAGCAAGAATCCCCTCGAACGTTACATCACCTCAGTTATGTATGCCAGTACCTTCTCCATTGTCTTGAAAAAGTCTGGTATTTAAAAAATAAAATGAGCAAGACATTATTACCCCTGGGTTTTCATTATTTGTTCTATTTACAGCAAACTCGATAGTCACGAGTGGTAATTTGTTGCTATTTAATAACCGCTAGGGTGCGTGGTTGGTATTTCTGTCAATACATCGCACTCGATATTTTTATAAGTAAAAGCGAATCAGCAATAGAGGCTGAAGCAGAAAAAGTAAATTTTGTCTAAAATATAAAATAGAGCACTGGGGTCGGATAAGGTTTACTTTAAGTACTCCAAACTTGAGCCAGCTAACAACCATTATTATACGTTCTACACAATTCATTAAAAAATTATTATTATCATCATCATCATCCGTGGCACTTCCACATATACAACACAACAGGTAGCGACAGAAAACACGTTAGAAAAACCATGCTATAATAATTAATTCTTAAAATATGCACTCCAGTTGATTCAGATCCGGATATGGTGGCACGCGGAGGAATTAGAGACGGTCCGCACACCAAGGACAAAACAGTCGTACGACTGTCTGGCTCCTGTCTGTGGCAGTGTATTTTAAATTAGAGTGTGCACACCAACGACAACGACAGGAGAAAGACTAAAGTGTCGTCAAACCTATCCAACAGCCCGCAGACAAAACTGTCTACGGACTGTCGCCAGGGCTAGTTCACAAGATAGAATAGCATTGACGTACCGCAGACCCAGTTGTACGACAGCTATCACTCCTTCATCAGTGACCACAGAGTTAACATCTTTTTCTGTGTATTGAGGCCTAATGTGCGAATTAATAGATGAAAATATTGAAACACTGATCGAAGAGGTCGAAAAGCGGTCGGCTCATTCTAACAAAAGTTTAAAAGAATATGCAAACACAATATTATTATTTTCTTGTAGTATGTCTGCGTTGCAACTGAAACTACGTTCATTAGAAGGAAGAATAATTTTATTTACTAGGCTTTTAGGATCTGCACTTCAACATTACAAATAATGAATTTTAACGCAAATGTGAAAAGTATGGCCGAATTTAGAAGAATGACTCGAACTCCTGAAATTTAGATTTGATACAAAATGTGCATAAATCAGGCGCAGTGTATATATTTTAGACATTTTTAATTGTTGCGTTTTTTTGGAAGTATTTAATCTTTGGGTAAGGTCGGAACAGTGTAGGGCAAGGAATAACACAGGCAACGAGAAGGGCCTGTGTAACGCTGTCATACCGACATTCGCTCGGTGAAACTCGAGTTCTGACTCGAGCAGGCTTAAGACCTGACGCCAGCCATCCTGACAGGTTTTCCAAGATTTTCTTGCGTCCTTCAGACTTTTGACAGGCTTAGGTAATAGCTGCCAGTATATTGCCACCATGAAATATAGAGCAATTCCACGAATATGTCATACCCGATGGTAAAAACTGAAACGTATCGCCAATTTATTTTAATTAGCGCAATCAATTCTTAGAAGGTATATGATTCATGTTTACATAAAGAAATGAAAAAGTCATTAGTACATGGCGTAATTAGCTTCTGTTTTGGGGTTATTTAAAAATTCACGAAAATAGCTACAATTTTGCTTCATTTTAACAGTTAATTATTCACGTAAAAATGCAGGAATTTAAAATTTAAAATCTGGTAAATTAAACTTCGTTTTTTTCTATATTGACATAAACTATTGGTTCCTGTGTTAATAACCGTCCTCACGCCCTGGCAAGCATTATAAAAATTGACTACATAATTATGTCAGTGCGTGACGCTCCACATATAAAAAGTACTATACACTGCAGAATACTTGATAAAAAGTAAATTGATTTTGTATGGTGTTTTAGGGTCAAATGCTGAACAAAATGTATTCGCAACTTTTTTCCTAATTACAATAGATTTTGTGTAAATCATTAATATAGTATGGTCAGTGCGTGACGCTCTCAGATTATGGTGAGTGTGCTACTTCCAATGTACTATGAAAAGTACTGTATACTGAAGAATATTCGGTGAAAAGTAAAGTGCTTTCATGTGGTGCATTAGAGTCAAATGCTGAACAAAAGTATTTCAAACGTTTCTCCTAATCACAATAGATTTTGTGTAAAACATTAACGAGCAATACCACGCGTCACAAACTGACATTCAGAACATACTTTTCGACTGTAATTGCGGTATATCTCCGAGAGGTTCAAAAAATGCAAATTGGACATATGATATGCTAGCAGAAGTACTGAGGATCACGTTCGCGATTAAATAACACGTATATATTAAAAATATTTTTTATTTTATAATATTAAAGTTGCCGTCACTCACTGACATTTTCACAACCAGCACTTACACTTTGATATACATTTCCCAAACTCTGAAAGCATGGGCCCAACAAAACTGTCTGGAATGTTTGACGTTTTATTTTCATTAAAACAAGATCAAGTTGTAGGTAGTAACAGCATATAGGAAGATAAAAAGAGCTTGACAAACTGACATCATCATGCAAACGAGTTATAATACTTGCCAGGCCGTAAATAAGACTAGACAGAAATAGGTCATTCATTTATGTCAATATATAAAAGAAAAAAGCTTAAGATGTATATATTTTTATTTTGCATTCCAACATTTTTAGTTCTATAACTCATAATTAGAATTAGTAAAATCGTAGTTTTTTAAACGTTTTAAATAAACCAACAACAGAAGTTCAGTATGAATTTGTACTAAGACTTGTTAAAGTATTTTTAGTAAACACACATCGTATACCCACGGCTGCTGCTTGTATTTTTGCTAGGGGAGCAATATCCAATTTTGGCGCCCCTTCGAAGGAGTAAAAAATGTACAACGGCCCTTCCTTATCTTCATTTTCCGCATCCAGTCCAGTGTTTGGGGGTGTGATTCTCTCAGACTCGCATGTGGGGGATGTTACCCATAAATTCTCAAGCGCACCCTCAACTTAAAAAAAAAAAAAAGTCGAAAACGATAGAAACTGTGCATAACTGCACTTACACCCTCCATTTTTTACTTTACACCTCCAAACTGAAAATACTGGCGGAATCCCTGGGAGGCACGTGCTCCCTTTGCTCCCCGTACCTTCCAAGAGCTGACTGCACTAATCTACGAAATGTTCACTGTATGTTTGACTTTTCACTACAGGGCTTCACTTATTCGTAGAATCGCTTTAATATGGATTTAAAATTTTTAACTTTTGGAACAAAAATTTTGGCCACGCATTATATTTTATCTAGGATCTGTAATTGAGTCCGTTCGTTTATTTCTATCAGAATGTACAAAAATAAAGCAATACTTACAAGGCAAATTTATCTAATAATTCACACTGTCAGTGCGTGACGCTGCGTTTTTGCTCCTATACGCTTATTATATTAATATATTCTGATTTTTTTTTTAATGGAAATTAAACTTTACACATTCTTCTTGAATGTGTTTTTCTATTTTTTGCGGTGGGGGCCCATACTTTCAGACAATTTGGGGTGAATGTATGTCAGAGTGTAAGTGCAGGTTGCAAAAATGTCAGTGCGTGACGACAACTTTAACATTAAATAAATACATAGTATTCTTATTGATTACGTGTTATTTCACCGGGAATGTATTCTTCAATGTCTCCTCTATCCAACAGTGAGCTAAATCGCCTTTGTTGCAATTATAACAGAAGTTATAAGGCAATTGACGTCGAAAAGAGCATTCGAAATATCAGTGCCAGACGCGTGGAACCGCTCTGTAAATAATCGAACAAACTTTTATCCTTGGCAGGAGCAAACCACTTTTTCATCACAAACGGGGAACTGTCGGTGTGCCTGACGAAGTACGACTGTCTCAAGTTGGAGATCATCTCCCAGAAAAAGGAAACAGTTGTAGAAGATCCAGAATTCGCAGTATGCGGAAGACCTCGTTTTTTATTACTTTTCAAGAACAAAACACATTTCCACTATTGTTGTAAACTTTTATTAATATATTATGAAGAATTTCTAAGTCGAAATGTGAATATTATTCCTTGAATTCTTTTTTTATTATAAAATGAAATTGTTATAACCCAAAATTGAACAAATCAGCAATTTTGTGTAAAAAAGAGATTAGAAATAAAAAGTTCACTCTATGGATCTGCTTCAACCAAAGGTCCACTGGAAAAAAATAATTCCAATTGTGCCCACTGGGATATATAATTCCCACGTGCAATGTGACGTCATCACTTAGACTAAAAAATTTGGTAAGCACAAAATGTGATATTGGGTACCAAAATGATTTACAAGAATGCTATTCCTAAAATACTTCTTTTCAAATTTTCCCGCTTACAGACCTGTCCCCCGTGTGCTCGGGTATCACAACAAAATAGTTTTGTCATTGAAGTGTCTTGCATCGTGCACGACAGTCGTACAACTGTGTTGTCGTCAGTCTGATGTAGCCCTCATGGCGCCACGCTTCTATATCTATATATAGAATAATAAATCACAGCCATATTCAATCCACTACTGCTCCCACGCTGACCAGACGGGTTGGCAGAGGAGAGCCGAAGCTCTCACTGTGATCGCCACTGTCTTTTATTCACAGCAGCTCCCCAATTGTCCTCACGATGATGGGTCAACACCAAAATTTTTGAGCCCCCACCGGGAATCGAACCCGAGACCGCTCGCACTGAAGTCGAGCGCGCTACCGACTAGGCTACGCATTCATATATATATATTACTGTTGCCAAGTTAATCTACAGTGGGTTAGGTCAGGTTAGAAAAGTCAGATTTTATTACTTTTTATTAAATATGTGCATTTTTCACAGTTGACAATCACTTAATCCCAATCTTAACTCATGGCGTCAGCTCATATAGTCCCATCCATATCTACGTTTTTCACCCTTAATACACAGCTTCATGACTCCAACAACTTATTCTAAATTGCGTTTAAGCACTGCTACGCACTTTCTTAACATTATCTTTCTCCTGTAAATTTGGTTAAGGTTTATTTTATCTACTCGAGCCTTAAGCCAGCTACTAACCAATATTATACACTCCTTACAACTAGGTTTAAATGTAGATAATTATCCCAGGCTGCAGATAATTATCCCATACGATAAACCCGGCAAGTAGCGACAGAAAGCCTGTTAGGGAAACCATGCTTTAGTAATTAATTCGTAAAATACGCGCTCCAATTGAGTCAATCAGATGTTTTTTTTTCTTTGCCTTCTTTTGTTTATAAATTAAGTTCAGTGGGTTAGGTTAGGTTAGAAAACTTAGGTTCCGTTATAAATCTATCATAGTTGACAACCCGTTACTCCCTACCCTCCTCCACGGCGGAAGCTCATATAGTCTCATGTACGACGGTTGACTGAAAAGTTCTTGGCGAAAAACATAACAGCAATCCAGGATCTTGTAATGGTAGACAGAACGTTTCATCGCAGAGAAACTACGAATATCCCAGGAACATGTTGGACAGATCCTAACAATTGTGCCGGACACTGCACTCTGAAGCGGGTAAGAAATCTTTGTTATTTACACGCATTAGGAAATTTAATAAAAGTAGTGACCAAGGGCACTCGGAGGTTAGTTAAGGTCAGGTGCGGTGTTTTTTATTGCACACGCGACTACAAGAGGTTACCACTGTTTCCTGCTAATTTGCAACCGCAAGGGAGTCGTATTCATGGCGCAGCGATCGGTTTTCACATCGTCCTTTCCTTACAGTGGCCGAACCTTGCCCTTTTAAGCGGGTAAGAAACCTTCGTTATTTACAGTAATTAGGCACTTTAGACAAGTAGCGCAGCGCAAATTTTGGCATTACTATAGTAGTGCCACAGTTAACCCTAATTTTTCAATTTTTTGGCGACGTAAAACTACAACAGCACCACTACTTTTATTGTACGATGGTGAGTTTACTACATTATGAATGCGTAGTAGCAAACTCAAAGGGTGCTGTGAGCGCAAGGAAACACTTCTACACTGTTTTTATAACCCCAAGGTTTTTGATCACATTATATTTTATTGTAAGCATCCCAAAAAGAAAGTAACATTTGAACTATATTCACAACGCCGTTTTGCAGAAGTAACTAGAATTACGCATACGAAATTAATACCTTCACACAAAAGTCAAACTGAATAAATAAAATAATTTCAATATACCTCAGAAACACACAAATCTAATCACCTCTGACTGCATAAATACTGACTTAATCGGAACCGTAATAAATCCTGGAAATAACGTCGACATTCGACAACCGCATCCGAAAGGCAATATTTTTTTTCAGAACTATTTGAAGTGGCTTCTTACATTTTTAGAACTCATGTGGAAGCACTTCCGGTACGAATGACTTATTCTCTCGTAGAAGCGCTCAATCCTGCAGCTCTAGTTTGCTCTTGTGGCTGATCCGCATCGGCAAGTTGATCCAAATTCCAAAGGTCCTGGCGTCGGATATTACATAACTTTTTTTTAAAAAGAAAAGTAAAGTTTTCTTTCTTTCTATGTAAATACACAAAAGGAAATTTAATAAAAGTGTTTACTTATAATTTTAAAAGAGGCCGGCACGGTGCGTCCGAAGGGAGCTGGGTGGTGTTAGCCGCGGGGAGGCGCAGCTCCCGGTTTGAGGTGGGCATACGAAAAGTGCTATTAGTTCAAAGGTGCTGTGCCGTACGGGAAGTGTTTTCATTTAGGCTCTCCTTAACAAGAAGCCACTCCAAATAGTTCTGGGAAAAATCTTGCATCCGGTATCGTCAGCCATTTTGTCCAGTTCCTTTACATGCTACGTCGATCACCATTGAAGCTATACTGATTACAGTTAGATTTGTTACTCCATTAGTCAAGTACATTGATATGCGAAAGGTTCAGTTCAGTCAGAATTAGGAATACATTTTTATAACACATATTTTATGGTATTGATTCTTACCTAGTTAGTAACAAATAACCGAACTACTGATCTATAATCTTTGGGTTGAATCACTTTATGTGAAGTTTTGGGTAAGCCTCCTTCTTCTGCAACAGGGGCCCTCTTGTTTGCTTTTGTGTCTTACCTGCCTTTGAGGAGAAAGTCCCGTTACATTGATTACGCCTGAAGTTATACTATCTTTCCATAAAACTTTGAGTTTTGGGGGGTCCGGTCACATCCCTAAATAAGTATCTGGTGACATATTTGAAGCCAGTTTGCAGTCTGCATGTACGCAAATAAAACTAACTTAATCTCAGGGGAAAACCGAACCCCGGCCTCTCGTTAAGCGATCTGGCTCTCTTAATGCGTAATATACTGGGGCGGCTGGGCAGCAATTTTGGCAACTTCCGGTGCACACTTGCCGGAAATACTTTATACTTTATATATATAATTTAGGAAATTTAAAAAAAATTGGTGACCAAGGGCACTTGGAGCTTAGGTGAGGTCAGTCACGGTGTTTTTTTTTATTGCACACACG
Source organism: Lepisma saccharinum (assembly GCA_022664845.1). Lineage (NCBI taxonomy): Eukaryota > Metazoa > Arthropoda > Insecta > Zygentoma > Lepismatidae > Lepisma > Lepisma saccharinum. The sequence goes on along the minus strand of JAGDQP010005852.1, from coordinate 20,838 downwards.
GTTAAATCGTGTTTTTCTCCACAATTAGGTACGGGTGACGTCATCACAATTTCTGTCAATACTGAAATGAGACATTCGTGTTATTTGTCTGCGTGTTTACTTCTGTCATAGAATGAGGTAAATGTATAACTTGGTCCAGCACAGCGCTACAGTATTGTGGCAAACTGAAGAAGTTGTAAAGTCTTTGCAAGTTTGCCATCACATGATCAGATTACGTATGGATGCGACATCTCATGACAAGACCAGCTGAACTTTAATTGTGAGTGAATTGTGAATTGCTCAAGTGAATTGTTATCGCGTTGGAAGCAGGTGTTCAACAATTCTGTAGTTTAAAATTGGACAGACGTATCCTGTGTTGTCGCTTGGTAAGTGTTTCGTGATGTCGTTTCTTTTTTTGCGAAGTGTGTTGTATAATCATGTTTATGTTGTTCTTGTTTACATGGGAGGTATGTTGCGAAGACCTACGTTACAATTACGATCGGCCTAAAGATAAACTTTTCCTTGTACGTTTACTTCCATGGGTAGAATTTAGTAAAGAGGCCGGGCTTAACACTAGTTTATTATGACCGTAGATGATGATGTGATGGATTCAGCATAAAACGAGCGCAGTTATTAACACATTTAAATGTGAAAAAATATTTTCGTCACTGACAGATAACACTTTTATAGTGCTATGTCATTGGTAATCGTATGTCATTTTCTTCTGATGTTGAGTACTTGACGTTCGTAGATTGGCAACATTGAAATAAACTGTAACCCACAATATATTTGAAGCTATGATCAACGACTTTATATGTAATGTTTATATTGCCTTGCCTGTGCAAAGATTATGAAGACACGTATTCAGCGACACGAAGTCACTTTTCGTGGGTTAAAAAGACAACACAAACTTCTACGATTCGGTTCTTTTTTAAACGGAACTGGAGCCGTGTTAGGTTCTCATTTTTAATCTAATCAGACTTTGCACAGCGGTGAATTGACCTATGATGAAAGTGTAAGGGGATTCGGCCAAATTTACTTTAGTCCAAACTTGAACCAGCTACTGACTAATATTATACCCATTTTCCATAGTTTGCAATCAGTTACTCCCAATTCTCCCCCATGGCGGGAGCTTTTATGTTCCCACGTATATTTACGTCTTTCACCCTTATTACACTGCTTCATGATTCCAAAACTTATTCAAATTTGCGTTTCAACAGTGCTACATACGTTCTTAACAATGTCTTTCTTCTGTTTTTTTTTTTTTTTTTTTTTT
>JAGDQP010005852.1:0-19483 GCA_022664845.1 Lepisma saccharinum | reverse complement strand
GGTAGTTAGATTGTAATGTCACTTGTCACAGATTTCATTCACCGCTTCTTGGAATAGTGAATTGGAAATGTGAACCGTGTACCCGTTCATCTGTTTTGTTCTGTCGAGTTTATTCCTTAATTTGTTGTTGCCGAGATCTGCTTTGAATTTCGTGTGTGAGAGGCAGTGTTTAAATTTGATTAATGAAACATGCAAATCAGCTGAAAGTTGTGATAGAGTTTCATTTTAAGCATTTTATGGCCCTTTTACTTAACTTTTCCATACTCCATTAGTGCAGTGATTCTTAACAGGTGTACCGCGGCACACTGCTGTGATGCGAGATGTGCTAGGTTTGCCGCAAAACTTCTCTGATTTTGCTGTTAAAAGTAATGGCTGCAGTTCCGTAGTTGGTGGTCACACGAGCATCGCGTTTATATTTATTTAAAACTTTTAAATTCTTAGTTTTTTTTTTTAATTTATTTTCAGTTACAGACACTTCTATAAACATCTAGCGACAACCAACAATCCGCATTTTATTATTTCGTTAAATACGCATTCTCGTTGATCAAGAGCGAGAAACTTGGGGCCATGCTCAGGAATACTGGGTGTGACACTTGATGTTATGAACGACACACCTTTTGCCACAAAAACACGCTCGAGGGTTAGTTAATGTCAGGTTCGGTGTATATTTTTTTTAATATACGCGATGCACATCACTCTCACGCACCCTTCGCGGTAAGGCGCAAGAATATGTTCCCACTTCACAGCAATAGTTATCGCTAACAACCATACTTACGTCTCGTTTTCATTTCCATTAGGCTAATCTTATATTTCCAAGTCATACAGATATCTATCTCACTTCTGTAAATGTTGCAAAAAATGATCACCCACTTTCGGAACTGCACACAAAGTAATTAAAAAATTTAACTCTATTTATTTTGAAGTAAAGGATTAAGGCAAACTACGCGCGCGCAAAACCGATCACTAGCCGTTCGTGTCAGGTCATATGATGGTCTCGAGAGAAATACGTTGAGAACCACTGATCTAGTGTAACTTAACCGGAACTAAACATAATCAACGTTGAATGAGGTGACTTACCAAATAATGGCAAAGTTGTGATATTAAACGTAATAATGGCCGTGACATGCTTATAGTGGAACATTTCAATATAGTAAGTGGAAATGTAATTTTCAAATTTTATAATTTAGTTTATATTTTTTTAGGCTAACTGTTCAGTGCCAAAGTTCCATAAAATTTTGTTGGTGATTTGTTGATCCCACGGTTGGGATAGTTGGAGTTCGAGCTAAAAACATTCCATACATGCAGCAGATCAAGAGGAAGAATGTTGTTTAATCTGTACCCCCTACCCTCGCCGTCTTGAGAACGAGTGAGGTTAACGCAGACATCCTAAATACGCCTTGGCACGTGATATTAGTACAAGTGCTTTTCATTGTGATGGAAGGGCAATAAAAGAATAAATTGGTACTGATAGACAGGAGGAGTTGTAATATACTAAAAGTAGATTTGGATGGACATTCGTTGTCAGTTTGACCAATATCGGAATAGTTTCCAGGTCATAGTCTGGGATTTAGCTGTAATATGGTATGATGGTTCAACCATATCTGAACGGCTTTTATGCAAAATATGACGTTCTCTCGAAAAATAGCTCCAGAGTGATAGCCTGTGGTAGATGTTGTGTGGACCAGAAAATGTGATGCACTTCTGAGTGACGTGTGTCGAAGCCAATTTCAGGACTCAAGAACCACACGCATTGTATGAAAGGATCCACAGTGTGTTCACATCCACAGAAAAAGAAAATCAAAATATGACTTTAAAATTTTGACATGTCAAAAGTTCCATATTTGGTGTGCCTGAGGTTGCATATGTAATCCACGCAAGAATGTAGTAATATTTTTTTCTAGTAGCGCTGATATGGACCCAAGTCTCTCATAAATCGTGTTACATGTCACTGAAAGTACAGAAAATTAAAAAAATTCCGGAAAAGGCGGATTTATGAAAGGGTATAGCACAAAAGAGACAAGTAATCTCCAAGTCACGTTGGGTACACTACATAATCAGATTCTCCCCTAATGTGTGTTAAATACCATCGTGTTATTGCAAGGCACTAGTGCACAGCTAATGGTTGGAATATATATGGGAATAGGTGAGCGTATTTTCAACACCCACGAAATTTAAAAAAATCGGTCAATCACTAAAAAAAAAAGCAAGGGATTGTGTAGATAACTGCATTGTTGTGTGACGACCGACTAGGTTCTTCTGAAGACTCGAGAGATCTGGAGGTGGGATCGTATGTTAGAAAGCTGCTTGAGACCGGCCATGGGAACTGAGATTATCCCCAGTTGCCACCATCAGGGCCGCGCAGATTCAGACTGAAAGAAGCTCGGGCTTTAGTCCACAATCCAAAACACAACCGCTTGGCATAACAACCCTTCAGAGCGAAGGCCTTCTAGATGGCCATTGTAGGCGGAACCACGTGGTGATCGCGTAAGTTTTCGCAACCGGGCAACCTGGATTTCGCGACCGGGTTTGTTGCTACCTCTATCGCTGTACAAGCCATCACAATGCTGGGCAGACACTGTAGGTGCCCTCACAGGGAACCGAACCCAGGAGCACGCACACAAGGCGATCTACCATATCCAAGCGTCAGAAACAAATCGTGCTTGTCACTCTTGCACCTGCCAGTTGATCCATTGAGCGAACTGCATATGAATTAAATGTTTCTACATGCTTAATTAAACAAGTCAAGAAACTGAAGGAGTACTTGCAGTCTTAAGGTAATAAGTTGAATTTAGGAACGAAACTGCTGGTACTTGAGTTCTATGGAAATGACGATAGCAGTAGAATAATGTCTGGCAGGAAAGATTGAGAGGGTATGGGTGTAGAAACAAAGACGATTATGTAATATCTCTGAACTATATACTTCATTTAAAAACAATCTTCCCAATGCTAAAGTGGGTTTAGAAAAAGCAGCCCACATGGGCCCAGGCAGGTTTAATTAACCCTAGGGTTTTTAGTTTTCTTGGGGTGGTTTAAAAATAAAATGGAAAGGTACAGATCTCAGTAGCTCAGTAGATAACTATGTATCACTGCTTTGGAATTTTAATTTATTTATAGCATTTAGGCATCTATGGCTCAAGGCCTGGATAGGGTAGGAGAAAAGAGTTCACCAGGCCCTAAGTTGAAGGTAACATCCCGGTGTTTATCTTGTGTGATTCAGGAAAATCTCCGAAAACCTCAATCAAGATGGTCAGCCACTGGTATCGAACCCAGGAACTCCCGAATGCGAAGCACACGCTCTACGAACTTACACTACTGTGGAGTAGGCTTAGAGCGGTGGTGTTCTTTGTGGGTGGAAGGGGGTGACCGCACTTGGCCTGTGCACCGGATTCAAGCCGCGGCGTAGTTCGGAGATCACGATAATTGTAGGTTCCGGCATTTCCCCATTCACAAAGTGCGACGGAATAAAACTAGGGAAACACGTATTTGGAATGATCCCATGGTCCGCCTTAACAGGGTCGGAATTGCCACTTGGCTGTCTGGAAAACCAACCCACCAGACAATAACAGAGAAGGGTAATCATAGTACTGTTTATTTGTTTAAAACCTTTATTCTGTTGTGATTTCCTGATTAGCTCTGTGCTTCTGTGGATAGCAAGTGATCAGTGATAGTATATGGCATCTGTCGGAGAACTTATATAAAGTTTGCATGCGCTTGCTTCCTAAATCCTTTTTGCCTGCAATACAACTTGCAGGCCAACACTCTTTCAGCAGTAGCTGCAGTCAGGCGTAACTTCTGCCAGAAACACAAGTGGCTGTCTTTCACGGTGTTGACACACAAACATCAATACCTTTTCATTAAATGTCTACTAATCAAGTTTAAGGCCTCTTTAATTCCGTAGTTGTTCAAAATACGCTCAACTTTTCACATATTCCAGATATATACTGTGCACTAGTACCTTGCAAAAACGCGATGGCCTTTTTAATTAGGGGAGGGTCTGTTTTTGGAGCGTAAAGTGAGTTAAGTCCCTACTAGCAAGACGAGATATAAATTCTAAGTAGTATTGTGGGAGATCTACGTTCGAGTATTGGGTGATAAATTCAATTCGATCTCAGATCAATGATGTTCGGCTGTGTCGCCAGGGTAAAGGATCTTGCTGCGACAATCGAATAACATTGCTCAAAGATGGAAGTAGACCTTTTTGCCACGCTGCAGGCACAGATGTAGTGTATGCACCGTGACTTGGATATTACTTGCCCCTTTTGTGTTGTACGATGTCACAAAATATTCGCAAAGTTAGTGAGTCCTGAAATTGGCTTGGACGCACATTGCTCAGAAGTGGATCACATTTTCTCTTCCACAGGGCATAACTCTGGAGCCATTTCTCGAGGGAACGTCTTATTTTGTACGAAAGCCTTCCAGACATGATTGAACCATAATACCAAATTGCACCCAGATCTCACACTATGACCTAGAAGGTCTGGTCGCATTGACAAAGAATGTCCCTATAGCAAGATAAGATAAAATTAATTGTTAGGCGGTAATAACACTATGGCTTACGCCTGTCCTGATCGGAAAAGAGTGTACAGGTGCGTAAACATTCGTAAAGATCCGTTTCACTTCAGTGATCATAATAAATATTTTAACCAACAAAATTTAACACGAATACGTACATATTTAGTCAATCTTATCAAAACGTGGCCTGCTGTTATTTGGTGAACACATTTAGATTCAGCGGCATCATGGTGATGTGTGTTATGATTCCTATTTATTTATCAGAGCCCTAAAACTGTTCTCAGGTAAATAAATCGAATGTTTGTGAAAGATTTTCGTAATTTGTAGTCACCCTGTTCATGAGTGACATCTCATGTAAATTTATGTTTGGTGCATTTGCAAAGAAGGCTACATTTCGGAGTGGTCAGATAGATATAAGAAAATTCATTTGTAAGGAAGGGGGAGCTTCGACTTGTAGTCGTTCATTAACAACTTTGTGTAAGTGTTATAGGGCTTTTCCTACAGTGGTACGGTAGGAAGGACTTAATACCGAAAATGTTGTTGTGAAAGGCCGCCTTGGACCATTGCTCTTCAACAAACGATAGGAGCCCATCGATCTGTACTTTGTTCATTAGTGGGGAAATTTACTGAAAAGGATTTGTAATTTTACACTACACATTTTCGTACCAGTTATTGCACAAAGTTCAAATTTTGAATAAAAATATTACCTTTATCGTAGTGCGCTTCGACGTTTCGTTGGCATCAGTTGACTCCATTCGGAACAATAAAAGGTAGACAATTCTCTACATTTCCCTAACTTTCGCATACATATATTATGCTGACGGTTAGACTTGTTTTGGAAGATCATTCCTCATCAACGAATGGTACGAGCCCTCTAGTCTTTGCGTCTTTCCACCGTATGTATCATTATTGCTTCTCATAGTACTCTGGAAACTCATATTTTTTAATTAATTACTGAAAACTAAGATGGCATTTGACTACTATAAATTTAAACGTGAGGCGATCCTGACACCTTTGTTACGTTTACTTGAGCGTAATATAGTCCACCATCCCCGTTATACTCCTGTGTTTCTCAAGTGTAACGATACCACTTTACATCAATCTCTGGAATGTAGTAACGTAATTTCAATTAGTTATTGAAAATGAGATGACGTTAGGCTAGACAATAGTTTGATATATGGCAACTCGGACGCTGTCATTTGAGTAGTTTTCTCCTACGTGTATGAGCTATAGGAAACCTCACGTAAAACCCTCAGTAGAATACTTTATTTTACTAAATTACTAGCCTCAGTACCTCAGTTGGTGCGGGAGGATTAAAGTAAGTTGGTGCGGGAAGATCAAAATATGTTGGCAACACTTATACTTCGGATGCTACTGCTATTACTACAATAGCATCTATTATTATTATTATTATTGGTAGCGTATTACACCTTCTTGAAATGTTAGTTAGTCAAGTTATTTCTGATTTGCAACCATTTAAATGTGAATAAAAAATCTAAAATATTTATTTATTCATTTCGTTGTTATCGACAATAGATGTACTGTTTTTATTAAGTGGCTCGCAACTCAGCATCTTACGGTGACTTAGAATACCTCTATCTCCTTCTCCTGGGCCCAAGGAACACGCATGCAAAATTTGGTGGAAATCAGTGCGCACATGTAGATCTGTATCTTGTTCAAACATCCTGAATTTCGGATTTATATATATAGATTGACGAGTAGATGACGGTACAAGATGATAATTTTTATATGGTAAACCTGACGCCTCTCTGTAATGTTAACACAAGCGTAAACTTCTCGTCATAATTTAAGGAATGAAAGACAGAATAGTTGGAGAGAGCACAAAGTATGGTGTCATACTAATACTTAGCCAGAACCTATTACGAAAGTACGAATGCATTCCGAATCATGGTCTGGAGCGGTTCCCTTCTGTACCTGTTAGTCCTAGGCCGTCTACGTGGAGCCACTCAACGGTTGTGCCCTGAGCACTTGTTAAGTGTACAGGAGGAAGTTGGTTAGTCACTGTGGTCGAATATGGCGACAAGGGTACCATCGGGAAATTAAAAAAAAAACAAGTCAGCGTGGTTAGTGGCTTATTGTTAATATTTCGCAGGTCATCAGGCGGTGGAGGACGTTCCAGACAACTCAGAGTGCCTAGTGAAGGTATATTGGAGGTCGACCGTATGTAACATTGGCCTCTCTGGTCAAAAAACTGGTCTGCCAAAGCAACCCAATTGCTGGCACACGTTGTTTCTGCCGTTGCACCTTCTGTATCAAGTACGATTCGCAGACGACTACGTGAAGGTAGAATATATATACCAGGTGGTGTGCTGTGTGTACCAATTAACTTAGGACACATGTGAATTGGACTCGAGCAGTTGTAGCTAGTATTCTTCTGATGAGCCCCAATTTTCTCTGTAGAGTGATTCTCAACGAAAATTAGTCTGGCAAGAAGCAAGAACACGTTACCTCCAATATAGCGTCGATTAATAGGGGTGCAAGTGTGCTTGTTGGAGGGTGGCCTCTCTCATGGAGGACGCATGGAACTGCATGTGCACCCTCGTGGACCAATGACAGCTCAGCGCTTCAGGGAAGGAATCTTTGATCATGGTGATAGACTTTATGCATATGAAAGAGATGATGATAATGCTTGTTCCCATAGAGCACAGCTAGTCGACCAGTACTTACAGAAGCACCAAATCCGAAGAATGGTGTGGCATGAAGGTCACTTTAATCCTATCGAGCACATGTGGATCGACGCGTGGCTGACCATAGCCTCCTCCAGGAAGTCCCCGTGTGTTGTAGGCCACAAAACCTTATTTTCTATGAAAAACCCTTGATTTGTAAGAAAAAGAACACTATATTGCGAACATGATGTGCTTAATTATTTGCGAATAACGTTTGTGTACCACCGTTCGTTCGTTTTCATTCTGCTGCCTCATGTCAATTTGTTAATCTGACGAGCAGTGAATATTTTTGTACTCCCATGCTGACTACGAATCGGGGACCAGGGTTCAAATCCCGGCCAGGACGCTGGAGACTTACTTTTCTCGCAGTGTTCCCATGCCTGGCACTCTGAGGTGCACTCAGGCCTGCTATGAAATTAGTACCGGAGTGACCTTAGTATTCCTCGCACAGGGGATACCTTTACCATGTTTCTCAAGTAAAAAAGTTGCCACTTTGATTTAACTAACAATCACGAAGGCTGCTGTCCCTTGGGAGTGTCTCAGACATCTTTATAAAATATTTTGGCAACACTGACGACCAGGGTGCGTGGGGACGTTGACACCCACAGTAGTTTTCTGTTCTGTCGATACCAATTTTGGTGCAGATAGGTCTGGCCGAATGGAATCAATCTTAAATTATTAATTTAAACAATGGATTGTCAATAATTGCCCACTGTACCGCTCAAGACGGTTGACTAGTCTAGCCAAGGCCTTTTCAACGACCCCTCACGCATCTCTCTACACCTTGTAGTTCCTGAGATTTTAGTTCTGGAGACGGACAGACAGACAGAATGAGCGGGATTGTGAGGTCCCTATTTTCATAGCTTCGCTGTCAAGGGATCTCAAATAGTAATAAAAATAGTTGAATTCTAGAATGTAACATCTTAGTTTTTATACAGTTTTAAAGAGAGTGCGTGGTGTTTGTGTGCCAGTTGTAAAGCGTTATAAGAAGTGAATTAAATCATTAAAATCCCTATGAAATTAAGTATGGATGCTAGTTTACCGTTTTCTGAGTTAGAAAATTAGTTATTTGAGATGAATTCTCTCGTATTGTGATGAATTTCCTTAACACTTTAATATAAAATATTGAGCTTATTTCTCGAGATTTCGAAGGCAGTGATTGTTATTGTTCGATTTATATGCATATATTATGGATACTATTGATTCTGTTCGTCATAGATGCATTTAATTTTCTACTTGTTTTCATTGATATAGAATGATAATATAAAGAAAAGAAAAGTGAATGTACGTACGCATGTATAACTCATAAAATAAAGGTAGCAAACTTCCGCTGAAAATGCATATTAACGAAAGAAAGCTAGGGAAGTTAGAAAGTGGGATAAAACCCTCGAAATATTAAATTTCGGTTCACACTTCTTTACAGGGTATAGACCGTTAGACATGTAGTTAGTTTGCACGGAATAATTTCAAGGCGTGAATAAGCATAGCCAAGATGGAAGTAAATACTCATATATTGCTACGAGAAATACTCCATCGCAGTAAATCAAAAATAGTTTGTGCATAGAATACCTAAAACCAAAACCAGTTAAAGGACATCCAATTTTATGTTGTTAGACCAGAGGCCTATTACAGGATTCGATCTTGCAACCCTTCAATTTCCACTTTTAACATTGCGAAATTTGCAAAGTGTGTGTGTATATATATATATATATATATATATATATATATAATAATTCACAGCCATATTCAATCCACTACTGGATGAGGCCTCTTCCGGAGGTGGTCTACTGCTCCCACGCTGACCAGACGTGTTGGGAGAGGAGCGCCGAAGCTCTCTGCTGTGATCGCTACCTCTTGATTCAGGTAGCTCCTCAATTAGCCTCACGACGCTGGGTGGACGCCGCACAGGCAACACCATCTGGAGTACTGCAACGGTCACCCGTCCAAGCACTGACCAGACCCAGAACTGCTTGACTTCGGTGATCTTCCGGGAACCGGTATACCAGCTCGGCTAGGGCGTTGCCATATATATATATACACATCCCTTCATCTTTATTATTATTTCCCCATCCCCTCTTATTCCTTGTGGAAGCCCCATACCTATTCCTAGTAAGTAACCTCTGCACTTCCTTCTCCATTCGCTGATTTCTCCGGCTTTCCCTATCCATAACCTGTCCACACTGTTACTCAGTATCAGTTGGCAACATGGCGTCTCCTTAGCACAAGTCCCGTACCAGTCCGCTCTGTCCATTTTCTCCTACCATGTGAAAACGCTTTTGCGAAACGTTGCCGCTTTTCTATTGTGTTTGTGAAGTTCCTGTACTCCTGTCTTGGTATTCTGTAATGTAAGTACCTTTTTTTTTTACCATCTTATAAATATTAAATCCACGATTATAAGACTTGATCTTTGTAGTTTAAGCTTTTTAATCTATCGACTTGCAAAGACTTTACATTAATGCTTTGTAGTTGGGATTTTAATATTGCAACAAGTCTTTATCTAAGAGAATATGAACAAGTTAGCTGATATTACAGATACGGAATAAAATGTAGTGTTTGAGGTAGAAAGAGTGGTGGAGACAGTTTTCAGCACCATATACTCGTGTATCGTTACCAGCATAATTCACGAAACAGCGTGAAAGGGTGTGTTCAGCATTATCATTATTATTGATAACATAGGCCTGAGCATTCACTTACGATTTCCAGCTAGATTTATGAGGGTGATAATTAGACATTCTGTGTCAGATCAATTTCCCTCTTGAGCTCACCATTTCTGATTTGTATGAAATTTGGTATAAAGGACACGTATGACAAAGTAAGTAATTGTGCCAATTTTCAGATTTTTAGTTTGAAAATTGTCCAAGATATAGATTAATAAAAATCAACATATTTGAAAAGAATGGCACACTCACATACATACATACATACATACATACAAATGGCTACAACTGTTTCCCTAATTGTAATAGGGGTCTATAGTGAAAATTCAAACACCGTTATAAAGATAAGGAGTAGACCTTTCTATTGACATCCTACATGACCTTCTGACGACGGATTACAGTTTCAAGAAGATCATTCGCTGTGACTTTTGACCTGGAATATCTCAAAACACGTCATCTCATAAAATTAGGGAAAAAAGTATATCTTCTTGCCACAACATTCTTCTACCCATGTACCAAATATTAGGCTCGCACCGCAATTGCAAGGCAGTGCAGGATTAATGGGAGTGTTTATTTACAACAATTTAAATTTAAAAATTCAAAGCTATTTTGTGATGTGTTGTTGGAGCAGCTTCTGCTTTGTGTTCAAGTGTGGTGTTTTGCTGTCGTGATTACTACAATTACAATTCAAATACTTAAATGTGTAATTAGTTTAAATCGTATAAATGTTTTTTTTATTTACTTGAACGATGTCTAATGCCTCATAGTCTATCCTACCTTACGATTCTCGTTGTAAGTTTGAGAGGGTCCCGTACAGCTTTCCACTTAATGTTCATTTTCTGGCTACTGCCTCTTTGTCCGATGGATTTTTCGGCGGTTCGTATGTGGAAGTTGTGAACTCCAGTAACTGATGTATTTGAGGTCACGAATGTCAATACTGCGGCACCTTTAACAAGAGCCACCCCGGAAACATCATCAGATTGTGTAGTGTAGTCCAGTGGAAGCCTTTTTACCAAGGAATTCAAATGGGGTTTCCTGTGCTCATTGCGGCAAGTGTTTTGCTAATACAAGAGGTCTCTCCATTCATGTCGGCAAAGCTCATCAGGTTTATTTTAAAACAAATGGTCAGGTTCTTCTTCGTATATCTTTTTCTAGCCCCATCCACAAGAATTGAAATCTACTCGAATCCTCCCTTTCTGAAACTAAGAACTTACTGAGTTGATTAAAGTCTTCTATTCCTCTCGTTCGTCGAGTTCCCAGAGGTGCACATTCTGCAGTGGCGGATGCTCTCCATGCAGTAATTAGGCACTCAGATCAAACGATGTAAATACCTGGTTGGACATTTTCGTTTTTTTCCTTACGGTGTTTCTCGTGTACCGCAAGTCAGATCAAGTGACTAATCTTACTACTTGGGTCAAGCATGCAGTTCGTTGTTCCTTGCCCTTCGACAAAACTGCGTAAAACGACCTCATCTAATAATTCTTTTAACATCAAGAGTGTTGAAAAGAAGATTGTTGGTGAGATGTTCGTGATTCGGTTCGCTTATTTACCTCCGATAACATAATAGTTACGCCAAACGCTAATATTTTGAAAGACTAAAAAAAAAATAAAAACATCCATCTCCATCTGGTTCTTTTGTTATGCCGGATCCTCCTCCTTCTGCTCCCATAATGACTCGAGTGCCTGCCTCGGAACTCTTGAAAGCTGTCAAATCTTTTACTTCTGGATCTGCAGGTGGTTTGGATGGCCTTCGTCCTTCAATTCTAAAAGATCTTTCGATGTGTAACAATGTGGACTTAAAGAACAACTCATTACATCTTTATGCGACTTTATTTTTATGATCTCTTCTGGAGAAGTACCCATAGTAGTTCTTTTTTTTTCTACCTTAATTGCCTTAAGAAAGAAGTGTGGTGGAATTATTTGTTTTAGAATTCGTGATTCAATTAATCTCACCAGTTAGGTGTTTGTGTTCCTTACGGTGTCGAGGCTGCTGTGCATGCTGCTCGCATATACTTTTTTTCTCATCATCTTCGTCCTAAGGCTATGGTAAAGATAGATTTTCGTAATACCTTCAACGAGTTAAGTCGCGTTGCCATGTTGAAGGTGGTTCAAAAACATTTGCCGTTGATTTGTCATGTTTTTCAATGTTATTCCCAACCCAGGGATCTCTTTCTGGGTGATGGCATTATTTTATCTCAACGTGGAGTCCAACAGGGTGATCCCCTCGGTCCTGCTCTGTTTGCAATTACACTACAATCTGTCGTCAGTTCTATAACTACCGAATTGAACTTGGATGATGGCACTATCGCGTACGATCCTGACCTAGTTCTCTCTACTTTACATAAATTCAGGACACATCATCAGGAATTGGCTTACATCTGAATTTTTCAAAGCGCGAAGTTGGTTTTCTTAATGTTCAGCAAGGCCAGTACGATGTTCTTCGTTCAAGATTCATGGAAGTAGGCCCTGGAATAAGAATTATGACTTCTGCTTCAGCATATCTGCTTGGATCCGCAGTCTCTACCGATGCTCGTCGTAGTCTATTGCTTGAGAAGATATCTAAATTAGAATTTTTCTTTCCTTGACTCTCTTTGATTTCGGCACATTCAGCATTTTATCTAATTCCTGCTTCTTTTTCCATCCCCCGTTTAATGTATTTTTTACGTTGACGGGAAGAGACATTGTTGCAGAGATATGATTGTGTTTTAAGGCTGGCCTCGAATCGATCCTCAACTGCTCTCTGAGTAATAGTGCCTGGCTTCAGGGCCATTTTTCCCGTTCGTTCGGGTGGACTTGGCATACGTCGGGCCATGGATTTGGCGATTCCGTCTTTCTTATTGTCTTTCCATAGCTCTCTATGTCTTGTTGAGTCTAACCTTCCTCCAGGTTTATGTCTTGATCCTGATGCGGCTATTCATGATTGTGAAGTTCAGTGGTCTTGTTTAACCGACATGGATTCTCCTTTACACTGCAGTAGTTCTCAGGCCATTTGGGATGATTCAATTATTCAACGCACCCAATCGTTTCTTCTACCATCCCCCGGTTGTCTTGAGGATAAAACCAGACTTCTTGCCGCTTTTTCTTCAGATTCTGGTGTTTGGCTTCAGGCCCTACCTTCTCGTCCTCTGGGTCTCCACTTATCCAATGAAAGTTTTCGTATTGCTGATGCTTTACGATTAGGAGCTGATGTCTGTGTACCTCACAGTTGTCCAGCTTGTGGGGCGTTCGTAGATCAACGAGGCCTTCACGGTCTCTCGTGTTCGCAGTGCTGGTGACATGCGTCATGCCAGTGTAAATGACGTAATTCTTCGTGTGCGTATTTCAGCTGAAGTACCTTCAGTGCGTGAACCATCTGGATGTAGTCGTTCCGATGGTAAGAGACCTGGCGGTATGACTCTAGTGCCTTGGAAAAGAGGAAGATCTTTATTATGGGGTTTTACTTCTGTTGATACGTTTGCCCTCTCGAATATTTCTCATTCATCTTTGCGAGCTGGTGGCGCTGCTTCTCATCGAGAGGTCGAAAAAAATAAAAAATACAGTACCCTGTTAGATAATTTCATCTCCATTGCCATTGCAATCGAGTCAAGCGGTACTTGGAGCACCGAGGGCTTCAATTTCATCAAGGAAGTTGGACGACGCATTGGCCTTGTCGCGCCACTGCTTTCCTATTGCAGCGTGTTAGTATCGCCGTTCAGCGTGGCAATGTTTCTTCAGTTCTTGGAACGCTGCCTCCGGGGAAGGAATTGGACGAGATTTTTCTTCTTTAAATCTTAAATGCTGTTTCCCTTATTGTTCCTGGGGGGGCATTTTTTGTTTTTGGTTGTTCCTTACGGCTTTGTTGATTTTACAGATAATTTATCATGCTGTTATTGTTATCTCGTATGTGATAATATGTAATGTTTATCAGTATTATTATTTTTTTGATTGTTGTTTTAACTTAAAAATAGAAACAATGTATTTATTGCATTGTTATAAACAATGAAATTACTATTTTTATTAATTAGTACGTGACACAGTCAGGTCCGGATAATAAAAATATAAGAACATCACAAACGGGTCCAGTGTCTGGTCATGTGCGAAAAATCATTGCAATCGGTCAAACGGTTTTGGCGTGATGAGAGGACAAACATCCTTCATTTTTATAGAGAAAGATTTGGACATTTCTGAACCATCCAAGACTGTACTTTACACAGATTCTTTCTCCACCTCGTGTGTCCGCTTTTACCCAGAGGGTTACAACAAGCTCAGAATTGAAATAACAGGAACTGTAAAATGGTGTATCAACAAGCTTTCTCATTGGCTGTTACAAGGTCTGCCATTCACTGTAATAAGAAGCCCTGCCGTTTCCTAAAATGGTTGCAGTTTCAAAAACGGCTTTTTTTTTTTCTCAAGATTTGTCCCTGTTAAAAATTGTATCAATTAAAGTTACTGTCACATGCAGCATATTTCTGATAAATCTGTAGTGCGTGGTATGTCTCTGTGCTTTACCTGCAAAACTGTACAGCGTGTCACTGCCATTAAGCCGGCCGAGCGGTCTGCGGCGGTAGGCCATCGGCTCGAAGGTCCCGGGTTCGAGTCCCGGCATGGTTGTGGATTTTAACAGCTAAAGACGAATCGTGACGGGCTGAAGTCCAAAGTTACTAGACTGGCCAATACAAAAGTAAAGTTTACCAAAATCACTGCCGTTAATCCTGTACTGCCTTGCCATTTGCGGTGCCAGCCTACATGGGTAGATGAATGTTGTGGCAATAATATAGATATAGGTATTTCATAATTTTCTGAGATTGCATGTTTTGATATATTCAAGGTCAAAGGTCACAGTGAATGATCCTGAAACTAATCTGTCGTCAGAAGGTCCTGTGGGGTATCAATAGAAAGCCCTATTCCTTAGCTTCTCAACGGTGTTTGAATTTTCACTCTACTTCAATTAAGGGAAAAGTTGTAGGCACTTGTATGTATGTGAGTGTGTCGTTCTTTTCGAAAATTTTGATTTTTATTACGTCTGTATCTTGGACAATTTTCAAAATAAAAATTGAAAATTGGCAGAATTACTTACTTTGTCATTTTTGTCCTTCATACCAAATTTCATACAAATCAGAACTGGTGGGGCCAAAAACTTTTTTTATTTTTTAATTTATCTGACTGGGAAAATGTCTCTAATATAATATAAGCAGTATTTATGCAGTTTACTCGCCGTACGTAATTTGTTAATGAACAGCGGTAGAAACCTGACTCATTTTGTCTACAGCAGAACAAATGCTAGTCCATGTTGTTAAAAATGATGAAATAAGATGTATGCATGTTCAGATGACGATTAGGAGATATACTTCTGGACATATGGCACCACCAAAATGTGTTGACATACTTTTTGTGACTACAGATAGAATGTAACATCCTAATTTTGACAACTTCAGAATGATTTAAAAAAAAAAAAAAAAATCCATATATTCTCTAGTACGTAACGAAGATAAAATTACAAAACGTGTTACCGTAGTACTTGAACCTTTAATTAACTTTGTACTAAATCCTATCGACGAAACTAAAATGTCACACCTCTGATGGTTGGTGTTGCTGCTGTTGCCGTCCTATTTATTTAGTAGTTCTCTTCAATTATTACCGTGGAATGCTTTATTTTATTATTTCCATCCCATGCGGACTAATATAGTACAGGACATGCAGTAGGTACAAAGAATTGTTTTTCTGCTGGATAGAATTCGGAAGAGCGCCTAAAGAAACCTCGACACTTATAACTTTGAGAAAATTTAACAGCGGAAGTAAAAAGTGACGGCGTATAAGAAAGAGTTTTGTATATATGATTGTGGTCTTAGAGGAGACCATTCGCTGGTCTATCGAATGGTGCATTTTCAGCCGTAGCATTTCATTTTCTTGGTGATTTCTGCACCACTGCTATTATACTTGCTATTACATCCCTTTCCGTAGCTTCTCTCCTACCTCATCTCGGCCTGGTTAAAGAAAAGTAAAGCAACAGAGCGGTGGCGTGCCCCCGCTGAACTTTCACCTAGTTTTTCTCCTTCCCTTTTTTAGGTTTCGCAGATAAACATATATATATATTTTTAGATGCTCTATCGAATGCTGTTAAGCATTTTCGGAAATCAAATTTACAACATCGTAATGGTCGCTTGTACGTACCGTAGCTCAGTTGGTATAGAGCGTTTGTGCACGAAGGTCCTTGGAACGATCCGTCCTGACACTATGACCTTTCTTCAGTCACACCTGGAAAATGCCGGAATGGTACTTTCAAACCAGGCTCTGGCCGACTTCCTTCCCACATCCGTGTCCTTCTGTTATGTAAAGGCCATAGTAAAAATTAAATAGAATAGAAATAATAATTCGTCCCAAAATGTGTGTACATTGTCAAAAATACTTTGGGTTAACTTTAATTCTTCACTTTGCTGCTGGGGTACTGTAAATTACTTGTTTTTGGTTACTGAGATTCGTAATCAAAGCATGCTTAATAACCGATGAGGTTAGGCCGAGTTGCATTTGATACCTTTACTTAAGTTCCCAACTATCGGGGATGGATCTAAAGTGTATCCTACAAATTCCATATTTTGAAGACGACAAATATATTTATGAATTGCAATATAGAACACATTATTTCCGTTCCCATATAAATATCTGATACAAGTCAAACATGTACCATATAGGACTACAATGAGTACTTATTTGTTGACATTATTGTCCGTCAAGTACTTTGTGAATGCAATACCTAATTTCAATGTTTCAGGCTGTTTACACATAGAATACTTCTCACCTATATTGTCTGATCCTTAAATACAAATAACTCCTTCTAAGAAGTATTCCCCTTGTAGAATATCCAAAATTATGAAATATCGAATATCTAGATTCGAGCTCGTCATACAATGTACGAAATACAGCTACAACATAAAATATTACAAACGAAGTCATGTGCTTTCGTCCACATAGTTTTGTCCTAAAACTTTCAATCAGTACCTGTTTGAATTTGCTAAAATATTAACTTGACACCATAACAGTTACCTTTCGTTCTTAAAAAATAAAACTTAGAGGGAAAAAATATATATACATATATTAAAAAAAAAATAAAGTTCAATCAATCTGAAATCAAATTACAGGCATTTTTTCAAAGTCTTAACCAAAGGAAACTGTAGGTTGGTTTCCATTGAGAGCAAAGGAGCTTAGTTTTTCTCTCTTACCGGGTAGCGAGTCTCTGTATTTCTCGTTTTCTACCTGGTTGAACATGCAGATAGCCAGTCAACGATAAGATCGAGATTTGCGAGCTGGACAAGTGAAATAAACGGCGTTCCTTTCCATTTACTCTCACTGTGTGCATTTTTTCTTTGACCTTGAGAATATTTCTGGTATTTTGATTTCTGGTTGGTTGAGCTTTAGAATGTTTATTCGTCCATTTTCACAATGCCTCTAAAGTAAAGCATTAACCATTAAAAAGTCAACTCTGCGGTGTTCCCTGAAGAGGGAGTCAGACTAGGCGAATAGCTTGATCTATTTATTGCGTTCTGCTGACATAAAATATAGAACATGTCAAAATTACACAATAGATGATACATAATAGATTACACAGTAAAATAAAATACATAATAAACTATTGTGTAAAATGCATCGATATGTAACTTTGCAAAATATACAAATTTAGAGCACTTAACAAGTACTCCATCAACTACGTGCTAATTTTCATGTTTCAGCTGAATGGAATGTTTTGTCCCGAGGAAAGAGGGAATTATCACTTATAATTGTTACTGTTCTAACTAATCTATTGTAAAGAATTTTTCCTCTGTAAAGAGGGGATTTCTCGAATATTTTCGTTCTTTGAGACGGTATACTGAATTTGTTAGGATTTCTTGTATTGTAGTGATGAAAATCAACCTGAACAGTAAATTTATAAATTAATTTTGAGGAGCCTCACATCGAAGGGTTTGTGGTGACAAAATAATAACAATTCTGTACACGACATTACATGTTTACAAGGAACATTGTTTGTAGACATAAAAACACAATAATGCGATTAGTTACTGTGTACAGTAATAATATAAATGAATGGCTATGGAAACCACGCCGAATTTTCTGCAGGCAAAATTATTCGCACAACACCGAAAAACTGTTCGAATTACGTAGACCCGAGTACTACGAAAGATGGCACTGTGGTTGAGGGTTGCGTTGTGCATGTACGATACAGCAGGTTAGTGGGAAAAAAAACGAACAGTGGGTCGAAAAGGGAAGAACACTACGTTTGAACAGCAGCAATTAGTAATTTTTCATTATGAAAAAGGGAAAAGCTGCAGAAAAAAAATCGCCGATATGCTGCATATAAAAAAGCACGGTACATTATATTATTATGCGATACAAGGATGAAGACAGACTTTGATTCCCTCCCGAACACAGGACATTTTCTGAGAGAGACGAATCAGCAATAGTTGGAAAGGTGAAAAAGGATCTACGAACAAGTGCTCCGAAAATTGCTGCGGAGGTGGAACAAGAAATTGGGATCAAAGTCAATCCCGATAGAATTAGAAGGATGCTTAGGAGAGCTGATTTTCACGGCCGCATAGCAAGAAGGAAGCCCTGTATCAATAAACCTAATCGAAGGAAATGAGTAGCATTTGAGAAAGAGTACCTTTTTAAGGATGTGAACTGTTGGTACGAAATACTTTTTTTCGGTCGAAAGCAAGTTCAATATTTTTTTGTTCTGATGGGAAGATAATGGTGTGGAGAAGACCCAGTGCAGAGTTCGAGGAACAAAATATACAGCCTTCAGTGAAACACGGAGGGGGAGCGTAATGATATGGGGATGCATGTCAGCCGCCGCGGTAGGTGAATTGGTGTTCATCGAACAGTCTATGGACAAACACCTCTACCTTGAACTTGACATTCTCAAAGATAATTTGAAGAAGAGTGCAGAAAAACTGGAGATATTAGATACATTTAAATTCTACCAAGACAATGACCCCAAATACACAGCTCATATTGTACAACTGTGGTTACTTTACAATTGCCCGAAGGTTCTCCACCCTCCTCCACAGTCACCATATATGAACCCCATTGAGCATTTGTGTGATAAATTAGAAAAAAAGCCAGTAGAGCACCTGAAGGATATGCTTAGAAATGAATGGGCCAAGATTTCTTCCGCATACACCAGAAAACTTGTGAACAGCGTGTCGGATACACTACGAACTGTTATCAAGCAGAAAGGACTGCCTACGAGATATTGAGTTCTTTTTGTCTATGTAGACGTGTGCTATCTTTTATGGTGTCCGAATATTTTTGCGACATCCAAATTTGCATTATGTTTGCTGTCATTTGCATTGTTTGTAACATTATTTTGTTTTGGCATTGACAACTTGTTTGTATTTGTTGGCTGTGACAGTAAATGATTTACACATTATGTACATTTTCTTTTTCTTTCTAATAAAACACATATTTTGTAAAAACACCTCAGTGTCCGAATAATTCTGCTAGTCACTATATATATATATATATAATAAATCACAGCCATATTCAGTCCACTAGTGGATGAGCCCTCTCCCCGAAGGGAGGAGTTGGTTTACTACTCCCACGCTGACCAGCGGGTTGGGAGAGGGGAGCCGAAGCTCTCACTGTGATCGCCACTGT
>JAGDQP010005851.1:0-73890 GCA_022664845.1 Lepisma saccharinum | reverse complement strand
AGAGTGGGGATGTTTAAATTTATAATTGCTTTCTTGCAGTTTTCGCACATTATCTTAAATTAGTGACTATGGGAACGTGGAGGTTAGGTAAGGTTTGGTGAGTGCATTTTCGTTGATTAACGTCAATTACTGACCATGAAAACGTGGAGGTTAGGTGCGGTCATGTATCTTTACAATTTTTGTTCTCATATACGTGTTATTTTTGTTGGAACAAAGCTTACCACACTTTCTGCAATTTGTTTTTATATTTATTAAACCATGACTTTCATACAGCTTCAAGATTTGCTGTTAACTCACATCTTGTGTAATGTCCCTCTACACCTGTAGCCATGTTCACAATATACATGTCGTCTGATGTCACATTTATGTACTTTTTCTTTGTGCGTTGCTAAATTTGACTCCGCCTACATAATTTTCCTTATTCCACATTGTCGAACAAAAAATGTTTTCCGTTCTACCTGTAATTCTTCCATTTTCTGGCGACGTAAAACTATAACAGTACCTCCCTAGTTTGAATAGTTATTTCTTCTGTTCCCTTGCTCTAAACTTCGAAAAAAAAAATTTAAATCACTACTTTTAATAAATAACTACATAACAGACACGAATTCACTCCCATATATTTACCCTGTGTACACGCTTCTCCTACTTATAAACGAGACACATACATAAATAAAACGCTACAGGTAAATTAATGCAGCCAAATTAGTTTGTCTACGGAAAGCATTCACTTATTTTCACGAAAAATGCATATAGCAAGTATGAAGGTGAATGTGAACACTCCGGAAGGAAAGAAATTACCATTGAACCAATCGAGAAAAATATATCGCACAGAGCTGTAAACTCACTGAAAGAGAAGTTGCAATCGAATCGCTCAGCTTCGAGTGGAACACTAGAAAAACTTGCGTCTACACACAGGTCACTGGTATTAAAATGGCGGAAGTATCCCACTCTCTCTCTCTTATCCTGAACGATAAGTAACAGCGAGAAGCCCCCAATCCGCCAGCTGCAGTTTGGTCTTGTGGTCAAGACGTTAGACAGCTAATCCAAAGGTTCCAGGTTCAAACCCTGGCGTTGACCTTTTACATATTTTTTTTTTTTAAAGAAAGTTAAAGTTTTTTTCGTTTTTTATGTAAGTACACGAAAAGAAATTTAATAAAAGTTGTGATTTACAATTTTAAAAGATGCCACTAAAAACTAGGATGTATATAAACCCACCAGGGCAGGATGCACACCGAGCGATAGCGAGGTGTGCAAGGGGGGAAGGGTGCGTCCGAAGGGAGCTGGGCGGCGTTAGCCGCGGGGGGGCGCAGCCCCCTGTTAGCGGTGGGCATACGCAAAAGTACTGTTTACTCAAAAGTTCTGTTTAGGCAAAAATTCTGTGCCGTACCGGAAGTGTTTCCAAGTGTGCCGCCATTTTAATTCCAGTGACCTGCGGCTAGACGCTCGTACTAGAAAAGCACTGGTTCCTGAACCGGAAGTTGTATTACGATGATGATTACTATTGTGATCCAGACGATTTCGATTTTCGGTCAAGTGCCGCTTCGGTGAACTGCAGGTTCGGTCAAGTGTCGTTTCGGTGAACTGCAAGTTCGGTCAAGTGACGCTTCGATGAACTGCATGTTCGATCAAGTACCGCTTCGGTGAAGTGAACGTTCGGTCAAGTGATACCTTTCAACATTTTTTTCGGTCAACTGCCGCTTCGATGTAGTGCCGGACTTGTGAATTAATATTCGGTCAAGTACCTGGTAGGTCAACTGCCGGGACAAGCTATTTCCTTTTCGGTCAAGTGCCGCTTCGGTGAACTGACGCTTCGGTGAAATGCAGGGAGGCGCTTTATCGAATGAAAAACGCCATTTTCGGTCAACTGAATCTTCGGTCAACTGCCAGTTCGGTGAAGTGCCTTTTCGGCGAAGTGAGCACGCCTCAATTAATTCTATCGTACTAAGAGCAAAGAATTACACACGATGGCATGTAATCTTCTAAAGACCAAAATTTGTTAGTATTAATTAAATTTCGAATTTGCTACGAACATAATCCACAATGTACCATCTATGCGAGCTAAAAATAGGAGTTAGATTGAAAGGAACTATACGAACAAATAAACTTCGAAACGTGTGCAAAATATTGTTTTTTAGAAATTTTTGCAAAGGTAGCAACAAGACTGCAAACAATGTTCGATATATTTACTAATACATGCCAAAATGTTACCTGCATTGAAATAATGGTAAGAATAACTATTACTACTGCAATAATAATAATAATATCATAATAATGCATTATGATAATTTTATTGTAAAATCGATCATTTTTGGCCAACTGGTACGATAATTCTCATCTGTCTGGTTGGCAACGCTGAGCTGAGCCGTTCAAGCAGTGTTGCCAATTTAGTCGTTTTCCAACTAAATCTAGTCTTTTTGAAAGAACGTTTAGTTGGGAAAATAGCTATTTAGTTCCTAGTGGGAAATCTAGTCTTTTCAAAATGTTGCCTAGTTGTAATCTAGTTTCTTTTTAAAATACCTTTTGAGAAATAAATTCCAATATTATTTTAAGATACAGCGGTCGATCATCGTATAATTCATTTTCAATTCCACGTTCCATTTGAAAAAAGTTTTTTAAACAAACATAGATTTAGAAAAGGAATTAGATCTTATCTATGCACGTTTTATTTGTTTGAGAGAAAACTGACAGAATTAAGGAAATTTGGTACTAAAGAAGGATAAGAGAAAACTGAAAGGAAAAGATGTCTGAAATTTGTTCGTGGGTTAATGAACCAACTTCAACAAAGATTGCCTAATGTCATTGAAACCGTTAGAAAAGTCTCTGTCTTCAGTTTGAAGAGCATGTTTTGTCTTAGGGGTCCTTAATTCATCTGCTTGAAATACTCTATTTACATGGTGACTTGAGCACTAAAACGAAATTTCTACGGCGAAAACTTACAGTAGTGATGTGTATATACTCAGCTTTTGTATGAGCTCTTCAATTATTGAGTTGCTAGTGGTGAAAACTCATTTAGAAAATTAGCAGCATTTGCAATGTCGAGGCTTTCTTATTTGGTCCAATGCAGAAATTTCTAATTAGTTAAAAATTGTTAATAATAATAATGAGGTAGAACGGGTTTACACATGTCGAATTCTGTTTTGGAATTTTTTTTCTGGCTTACCAGTACATAGAAATAAATGCTGTCGCCTTCAATTGCCCGTTAACTCCCACTGAAGTCACTGATAACAACTTGCTAACAATAAAGTTTTAATTGAGTTAAGTATGTTTTAAACTATTAAAATTTTCTTAAATGTCATTTGCACCATTATAATAGAACAAAATAAATTCTGGTTGTTTAGGGCACGATTCTAGTTGTTTTTTTTACCAAGATTCTAGTTGGGAAATTCTCGGGCTGTTGGCAACGCTGCGTTCAAGGTATGGGAAATAGTTAAGTGTGTTAGTTTACAAATTGAAACAAAGTAATCATCTTACAAAACCAATAATTAATTAATACATAAAATAGAATGGGAATATCCATCGTACTGCCTGAATTTGTGAGTAGCTCGAAAAATTATGCCAGTCACATGTAGTAGATATGAAGTCAAGACAGTTGAGTAAATTATGTGCAAGGGTACATGTAAGCATTTGCAGTCATATTCAGAAAGTTTTTATTTACTTACTAGCGAAAAATTACGAGTTGCTAACAATGATAATAAGTTGCTTGTTACTCATTAGTCACGCCTTGTCACTACAAAAATATATCTGAAAGCAGCTTAGACTTCCTCCTGTCGATTCAAGTACTTGTACTAGATTATTAAAGAAAACTTCGTATAAATGTTAAGGACTGAACAAAGTACCGGTGCTTAATACATTTTGTACAAGGGTTCTGCTTAATTTTACATTTCTTCTTTCAATAACCATAAACAAACGCATTGAACGAAGTTCCGGTGACTCAGTGCATCTTTTACAAGGTTGCTACATGTATTTGCTGCAATAACTAAGCAAATGTATTACCAAGCGTTTTGTGTACAGTGCAAGAAAGCTGAAATTGTGGTTATTTAACGTTCTTTGGACTAGTTTTTCATTGCCTGGTTAAAGTTCAGGTTAACTAGTAACTAACATTTAAACTCTAACTGCTGGTTTATCCGTTTTTCAATGTCTAGTTAAGGCATAACCATCAGTTAAACTGAGCAAACTGGAAGTTAAATTAACCCGTACTTCTACCTCTAGTTAACGCGCTAAATGTAGATTTCAATTCAAAACAGTTAGCAATTGCCACCCGTAAAAGTTGTTCCATATGGTCTCAGATTCATCCTCTTCCGATGATGAGAATGATAAGACTGTAGTAGAACACACAAAGAGAACAGTTCTCCTACACAACGTTTTAAGGTCGTCTTTTTCATTTTTTTGGATTCAGATTCAGTTATGTGCGGTACGAAAAGTTTACTTTTGTGCTGGCCGGGGCATAGTCAGTTTGTTTGCCCTCCCCCAAAATGTAAAAGTTAACAAGAATGATGGAAGAGTGTGGTGTTGAAAGTGTGCGATGTTGAACTTTACCTTTGGAGCTCCAAAAAATGTAGAATTTACGGAGGAAATGTAATATTTTCAATGTGTGTAAGCATTGAAACGGAAAATACAACAAAGGTTGTAGTTCTGCAAATGTGAAAAAAAAAAGTATCTGGAACTCGTTACCGACTTGAGAGTGCACATTGAGTGAATGGTAAAAGTCTTGTGCATCGGGTATAATGAAACATATATTCTAAAGTAACATTAACAGCCTTTGGTACTCGACATGTGTCCGTGATTTTTCTACAAAATGCGTTAAGAATACCCGTATGATTCTGAGGCGAACTCATAATATCCCCCAAACGATAATGAAAATAGGTACTAAAAACGAACGATCATTCTTGGTTGATGACCCACAGCATCCACAAGTTATTGACCCATGTGTACAAACTATACCACTCAATCCCTTGCAAATAATTATTACTGACGCTTCTATAAACTCTTAGCAACAGGCAGCAATACGAGAAGTGTCACGGAAAGCTGTGTCTTTATTTTACCGTTGCAGTTGGTCAACACACAAACATGGCGGCGTGTGGATTGCTGATAACGACACTTAGATGTATGATTGACACTACTTTTCAACAAAAGAATCACGTACGCGTCGACTGAGTGAATACGATTACTTAAGGTCACGTTACAAAATGTTGTTCATTATACGGGATGCGCATGATAACCACCTATAATGTGTTTTCCAATTGCTGTGAAGTATATAATTGCAGAGATTCTGTTAGACCACCCAATGTGTAACTCCCGAAAATTCTCGAGTGACATATCCCAACCTTAAAATTTTTACAATTAAAAATGAATAAGAACAAAACTTTATTTACAAGCCCCTATTTTGACTATTCCCTCCCAAACTGAAAATCTTAATTACTTTGTTAGTTGCAACCGAGCGAAATAAAACGCATCCAAAAACTGAAGAAATTTGTTTTCTGCCTATGAACTCTTTCATCAGAAAAAACAATAATTCCAATTACTATATTTCTAGCATGGCATTGCTTGAAATAGCGCTCACATTCTTAGAACTACATGTTAAGTTCCATTTTACTTTACTCAAGTTTCGCCATAACTCATTATCAGACGATGTGTATTATATGTTGATGAACTGCGTATTAACGAAATGATAATGCCATATAGCTTTTCGTAGCACTTTTTGGATTGCTGGGTTGCCGTTAGGTGTTTGTAGAAATATCTGTGGTAATTATTTGTAAGGAAATAAGGGGTATACAGCGTGCGTATAGCGCGGAAGCTGCGGGTCATAACGTGGAATTTATCTGTTTTCCCAGAGTGTATAAGGATATGCGGGCCAGCGATCTAGAAACGTCTGGCGTACGTAAAAAAAACTGTAAACTTTATCAATGAATTAGATAAAATGTTATTTCATGTTCAAAATATATAGAAAAAAAAATCCGCAATGGAACTGCCTCTGACAATGTTTTGAAGCATTATGTAAGTTTTCTCGCTCTGAGCCAGAGATGCCTAAGGGAGAAGCGAACAGAACTTTTCTCTTGTACAATGGTGCTAATGAGAGATATTTATATTACTTGAAAGTTGTTTGTGCATTTTTTAACGTAAGCAGATTTAATTATTCCAAGCCTAAACACTAAATGCATTAGGTGTGTTAAGCAGTGAATATTGGTGATGAAGCGGCAAAAAAAATCGTGAAATAAAGTTATAATACTCCATAGAGGCAGGGTTGGCGCCACCGTCTACGTGGGTTTTAATTCCCAGCGTGGCACAAGTTGAACATTCAACTGTTTCTCTATTTGTTTGGCACGAAGGAAACAGCGAGCCGTGCGCTGCCTGGTATTATATCATTTGTATGTGCCACGCACAATCTTTTTGTGAAGAAAAACTTAGATTTCGCTTTCGAGTTCACCTTAGTTAAGTTCAACACGTAAGATAGAAACAATTCCTAATTAAAATGAGCCCTCTCTGAGGTCTCTAAAACTAACCATTGATGAGTAAGAAGACATTTTGTAAATTAACAACACGCAAAATTTGACTGTTTCTGTGGTTTCTGATCGCTAATAAAACAAAATCCATTGCGTCAAAAATTCTGCAAAAATATTTTTCTAACGAGTACGAGCAATAAATAAAAAGATATACAAATCTGCGACGGTGAGGTAGAAAAAATGTGTTGAATTGATGTAAACGAATTAGCGAGCCCTTGAGTTCAGATAATAATAATAATAGTTAATTAAAGAAAATAACTTATTGGTTGCAGCATTATATTACACCTTTAACCAATTAATTACCGTATTCGCAAGGTGAATGAATGTTCACGAGTTGAAAAGGTTTTTCTTTATAAAATTAAGTTTAGCCCCCTTCACGTGAACTCCCTCTTATTTAGAGTCAGTTATCATCCATTAGAGTGAAAATGTTGGTAATTTCCTTCTATGTTTTCTATTATTCCTGTGTGTTCCAGCTATCCTACGTAAAGATTTCGCTTAAATAAAGTAGTATTTTTTGTTCCACAGTAATCTGATCGAGTTTGACTAAGAGATCCAAAAGTAACCCCTTTATGTAATAAGATTTTCATTTATCATCAGCTATTCGTTATTAACGCTTCTATTCTTGTTTTTGGTTTATAACTTAACCCCTTTCGGAATTGGCACTTTATGCTCCGTTACGTAACCTTGCTCCGTCGAATGCACTGTCGATGGTTATCCCAATTGTCCCTTCGATGGAGCATTGATGTCAACAGAACAACGGAGGACCAGATGGTCACTTGACCCTCCGTTCGGTTGCGCGCTGCTGCCATGTTGAAAAGAAAAAAGACCGGGATATTGCATACTTCACTTGAAATTTGGGAGAAATGTGTAGAATTGATCACGTGTTGCAAGTTTAAAATGAATGACCGTGCAGAAATATTGGAATGTAAATATTTTAATAGTTTAAGATTTGATTTCACATTATGTTATCGATATTGTATCGTGTTTTAAGTTATATATCTTCATGATCATTGAATAATTTTAACTTCGCAATGTGAAAATATTGGTGGTTGGATGAATATGAGTAGTTTATTTAAGAATGCTAAGTTTAAGAAATCTTATAATTATTTGAAGTGTTTTTATAACTTCAAATGCATAACGCTGTCAAGGTTTATGACTTAGGTGGTTATTCATAGATCCTGGTATAACATTATTTAGTGATTCATAGTTCATGAGACGCACTTATCTTGCAAAAAAATATCCAAAATAACCTGCAGAGTTGTGACCATCCTTCGAATAGCTATCAGTCTTCGTCTGTTGTTATTTAATACATACCGAATACGTACAAGTATGGAAATTCTACACTTACCTCTCTCTATCCTCATTCATATTGCTTTTTGCCTTCTTCACTTCGCATCAAACTACCTTGACTTCGCATTGCCCAATACTCACTCACATTACGCGCGGAGGGTTTTCAGCTGTTTCCAGACTTGAGGGTCATCTGTGGTTAAAATTTTAAATAGTTATTTAATTCGGATAAGTGTGCATAATGGAAGTGAACGGGACAAAGCATAACAGAACGGAACGGAGTACCATTCAATTTGGAAAGTGGGTTAGAATGTATGGCATGACACAAAAATTATGTACTCGGTGATCACTATTATTCCTAATGGAAACAACACTTCAACTGATTTTTATTAAATAGTAATTCCTTTTGAGAAACAATAGTTGCAGTGGTAATTCACAATTAATTGTTTATATCATTCCAGGGCTTCTCATCGTTTATAAAAGCTAAAGAATACAGATTCTAGTTGAGGAAGAAAATATAAATAATAAGTATGAGTGTTCAGAGGAGCTCTGTGAATACAGAAGACAGCGGGCAGAGGATTGAGAACATTAGAACAATAGAGGATATGTCTAGTACAAGCAGCGAAGTTGCTAGAGTTGAATCTGTTTCATTTCTATCTGCTAATCTAGACCAAAGTAAACATAACTCTTTTGAATTGAATCAGGGAACTTCGCAAAGTATGTTGATGAAAAAGGAGTCGAAAGTTGAGCCGTTGGAATTTCAGGATCGTCATTTGGATTATCCTACCATAGGCGATGGTGATTATACAAATAGGAATGGGAATGAAAATCTAGATTTGATGCCAAAACATGAGTTTGTGTCTTCTCCTTTAAACAGTCTGAATATAGATACAAAAATTAGTTATGTATCGCGGAACATGGTTTCGAAATTAAAGATCAAATCTGAAGCCAAGCTTAAGCCTGATCTCTTAACAGATTTAGAAACAACTGTATATATAGAAGAAAATACGTCAGTTGCTGCAGATGATCCCCTGACGGAGGTAAAAGAACCAATATCCATCGATGTCCCTCTTGATTCCGAGAGGTCCGAAAACGTTTACCGAACTAGATCAAAAGCTTTTGCTTCACATGAACTGAAAAGCAAGTACTTGAATCCAGTAGTAGTTTTGAAGCGTCTTCTTTTGCCCGTCATTGGTTCCACTCAAACGGAGGAGGAATCTACCAAATTTACAGAAGGAGATGATCAACATCTACAAACAGGAAGGTAAATCATTTCCTTTTTGTATAGATTTTCGGTCATTTAGGCTAAGTAACCTAG
The DNA here is from genome assembly GCA_022664845.1 of Lepisma saccharinum. Classification (NCBI taxonomy): domain Eukaryota; kingdom Metazoa; phylum Arthropoda; class Insecta; order Zygentoma; family Lepismatidae; genus Lepisma; species Lepisma saccharinum. Next base: position 64,785 of record JAGDQP010005851.1, on the reverse strand, counting down.
TTTTAGACCCCGAGTTCGTTATACACTTCATTTAATATTGACCTAGTTGCATGTATTGTGCTTTTGATTTCCATTTTCTTACAACAGATACCTTTATATAGGTATTAGGATTGTTTGATGTAATTTTTTGTTTTAGTTTGCTTAAATATCTGACGAAAACGTTTTATAACTGGGAATGCGGCGTTGGACCAACACTTCATGCGACCAACAGCCTCTGAATCAGCAAGAACTGGTATACGACCAACACCCCAGGGCAAAAGCCTGTGTTGGTCGAACGTCGTGTTTATCCAATGGTTTCATGCCGTTGTTGGTCCAACGCAGTGTTGGTTCTACTCAGGTGCCAAAAAATAATTTAAGATGATATATTTTATTCTGTTTTTAGGATTTATATATCTGGGGCGTTGTCAATTTTATTGTTGGTCCACCGTGGTTCAACCAACACGGCATTTGACCAACACTAATAACCGGCCTTACCAGAGACATACTGATAGAAGCAGAATATTTTGCACAATTAACATGAGATGTGGCGTTCTGGTAGATGACTTTTTTCAAATCTCCAATGTGTTATTTTGTAACGCACTGTCTTAGAGGGGCAACAGGAACCTAACAAATAAGGTGGAACGTTAAATTATAATTTTTACTAATTCTGATGAGCATCATATTAATCGCAGAACTCACAGAATTAATGATCAGATTCTAATTGCATGTGCCAGTGACTGAGATTGGAGCTACACCCTCCTTCCAAAAGTCACTTAAAAAGAACTTCACAGTAAATGCCCTTAGAAAGACATAGTACCGACAGAAGATATTTTTAGACAGTTAATGTTTAATTTGAAGCTATTGTAGATAAATTTATGAACTTTCGAAATCTGAAATGTTATTTTGGCAGTGCACCGTTTTCGGAGCACAAAGGGTGTAATGAAAGCTAGTGGAGCGTTACAGATATTTCAGTTAAGGGTAGACGGAATGCCAATAAGCGCCAAATTAAACGAAAAGTCACAGAATTAGTGCTGTGATGCTAATTGCATGAGCCAGTGTCAGTTTCTTCGTTGGCTATAGCCCGTCTTTCAAAACTACCTTAAAAGAGCATAATGGTAAATATACTCAGCAGGAATACATTCTCAGAACCTAACTTTTTGTACAATTAATGTGAACTTTGGTATTTCTGCAGATCTAAATTTTACCCCGGGTCGGACATTTTTTAGTTTTTGTAGCATCCCTTGTGCCCCTCCTAAATCGCTGACTCGCCATCATATCCATGCAGATGTGAAAAATTCAGATTTTGTTTACAAGAATCTCAAAATTCATATCTTTTGGGAAGAAATTTGCTTCTTACACTATCACCTTGTTGAGGACATTTACCGTGTAGTTCTTTTAAGTGATTCTTTGAATGGGGCTGCAGCCCCAAAGACAGACACTGGCTTATGCAAGTAGTATAGCATCGGGGCATTCATTCTGTACTACTTGCGATTAATTGGGGAGGGTAACATCTTATATTAGGGAGCTCTGGCAGAATCATTTGGTACGAGTATGTTACTCACGGAGGGACCGATTCCTGAAAGCGCATGGGTCTTATTGAAGAAGCTCCCCAATGAAATGAAATGAAAATAACCGTGAATAAAACAACAGAGATAGTAATTGGAACATATCGAATTTTAGCAAACCTCAAGATTGGAGGTAAAAAAGTAGGACATGTAATTGTGTAGTATCATAAGCGATGATGGGAAATGTGAGGAAGAGCTCAAGGCGAGTAAAGCGAAAGCCTAAGAAAGTGAATCTCTTCTGCTGGTCTCTGACCGAAGAGTTGTGGAAGCGATTAATTAAATGTTTAGCATGGAACGGTGTATTGTGTTGCATGGAACGGTGTGGTTATGGAGAAGGACAGAAAAAATAAGCTGGATACAGAAGATGCCAAGTGGAGGAAATGTTTAATAGAATAGGCGAAATGGAAACAATACTGGAGACCTTCAAAAAGAAAAAAAAATAATGGTTCGGACGTTAGCTGTACACGCTTTTTATACTGAGAAATACAATCGAAGCTATGGCAAACTTTAGTAAAACATTACTTTGGCTTGCAGCATTGAAGAAAAGTAAATCCAGTAGAGTGGCGAAGGAAAAGAGAAAATAGCATGCTACTAGTGCTCGGTGGCTGGCATGTTACTAGTATTATAAAAATAACTCTACCTGAGCCTGAGATGCCTAACGCACATAAAATTAAAAGATGAAATCTTCAAACAACTACTCCCCATTTATTTTAGTCAGAGAAAGATTACATTAACAATAAACATTTGTGTTCATTTAACGCCGTGTTGGTCAAACGTTTTGGTTCAACACCGTGTTGGTCCATTGCCGTGCTGGTTCAACGTTGTATTGGTCAAACGCAGTGTTGGTTCAACGCCCTGTTGACCCTTATGACTTCAGGTGAGTGTAGGAAAAATTAGCGTGCTTATTTTTGTCCTAGAGTCCTGCACAAACTCGAGGGACTCTTTGTAAGGTGTGTTAGCTTCACGCACGTATAACATAAAACTCGCGCACACGGACGTTCACATGTTATTCCATGACAAATTCCATCCAATTCACATAAAATACATTGCAAATGTTCGTCCATTGTTTTAAATTAATGGTTAAAGACTAATGGGACCACTATAACGGCAGCAAGAACTGTTATTCGAATGAAAAAGATTTTAGCTAAGGATATTTGTTCCAAGTTTGTTGCGAATACGCCGTCCGATAATTCCTTCTATGGAATAACGGCTTAAGTCATGTGATTAACTATATTATTATAAAGCTTTCCTATGATTCATCTTCAGCATATTTCCATATTATGTCAAAACGTCTACGCGCACAGGAAATTGTTAAAATCATCTGCAAATCTTTCGAATCCGTTTTTCCGAGAACTGCATTTCTCGAGTTAAGACGTTCTTCCAGCGACCTCCACAATTGCACCTCCCTCCTCCAATTTGGCGCTCTTGGCCCATTTGTAAATTCAGGCCTGGTTATTCCGGCATCCGCAAGTTATTCGGGTCGTGTTTTTTCATTATGGGTATTTTTCTTTCATTTATTTATTTATTATATACAATTTCTTATTTTTGTAGTATAACACATATGCTAAAACAAACAAGAGACATACATTAGAAACATGAAGAAGGGGAAAAAGCACAAACATCTTCTGTTCCTCGTTTTCTTGGTCTCCAGGTCATGCAAAAGTATCTAGAAAAACATTACGTTGATTTTTACTTAAACAGTTCAATTTTTGAGCTCTGTTACATAAGGGACCAGGTGTGACTGATCTAGCGTACTGTCCCACATCATAACTGCAAGAACCATCCCTGCTTAGTGTCAGCTGAGGCACCATTTTTCTCAGGAATGCATCTTCTCTCTTCTTCGTTCTCTATCTTTCATTCACGTTTACAGGTGAAGAATAACTTGTCTGTGCATTGTTCAGTTGACTGAGTTCAGCGCACTTATACATACCGTCACCACAACACGTAGGTATACAACAATTACAGTAGGAAAAGAAGGAAACAGAAGTACACCGTCTAACTATCCTAAAGGTCTCTATTGCAGGTAGGGCCTCCTATTGCAGGATTTCGGGAATTTGGTATTAGAACTCCCACACATTCTTTAACACTCAAACTTCTTATTCACTAAATGGCGTACACATTGAATTTGGACGAATGAACATTTTATTGGCAGAAGCATCGTGAAATCTGTAAACGAAAACAGAAAGCACATCAAATATAACTCATTCGCTTCTTACAAAAATCCTCGAATGCAAAATATCGACAGTAATACGGTGAATGTTATTTTTCAAAGTAACCGAAGAAATAGGAAAAAAACATTTTCCTGAATTTTCACCAGCCTGTTTTCTGCCCTAAATTGGATTCGTGGATGCATTTCTCGGCTAATTCCTGTTGAAAATGTGAGGTAAATTTCAGGCACCTCGAAGTGTCCACTTTCCACTAATCAACTTATTCAGGTCACTACGACACAGTAGTACGTTTCTCTTAAGCAGTTATAATGTGCTTAATTATATATAATGGCAATCGGACAGTGATATATTTTAGTCGTTACTTAGGTTGTGGTAAATTGGTGGGTTCCAGATGATTTCTCTTCTTTATAAATTTTAACATTCTTCCAATTTCACCGATTGAAGAACTACGACGTCCTTAGTATAATATGGGCAACCAAAGCTCAGCAACTATTTTACATTGATTCTTACAGGGAATAAAATACAAGTCTCTGTTCTAATAAACAAATTAATTTCCTGTCATGATATATTAATATATTTTGCTCAGAAGGAAAACGCCTCCAAATATCTGGCACCCTGCCCGCAATTTCATTGAAGCGAGCTTAAGATTCTTTGAATGAAAATTTTTCCAACGACACATCAAGCACTTTTCATGCCTTAGTAATTTCTGAGCTGAAAGTTGTCGACACACGCCTGGAGCATTAGTTTCTAAGCGTTAGCTGCTAAATCCTAAGACTACTAAAACGTTTGATTTTTTTTCGCTTTTTCATTTGAACTATTCTAGCGGTAATATGTCCTTTTATAGTGCTAGTTGTGAGTGTAACTACCCAGTTTTGTATTCTCCAATTATTACATTATTACAACCATTGCTAGTTAATAAACACACTTCGCTTATCATGTCTAGAACAAAAAAAAGTGTATCATCCATATAACGTTTGACAACGTATATGGTGTAGCAATTGGCACTTCAAGCAATCAAACCTTGTATATTTCACAGTTTTGGGGGGATTTTTTTCTCACTAACTATAAAAATCAATCTATCCTTTATGCCTGTTGGTTTTAATAGTTTTCAAAAGTGTGAACCTTTAAATAAATTTTAGAAGGCAGTAAATAATTAAAATGAAGTCAAACCCATGTTCTGATCGTAGTTCGTTATTTTTTATGTTTGAATGTTCATAACTTTCACGTTCATGTATGATTTTTTTAAACAAATCAGCCTTGTATTTTGTGAATAGTTCTTTTCACCGTTTATTTTTAATTTCAGCCGTGTAGTTCAACGTGTACAAAAACAGGATGAAACTCATGAATTTATAAAGACATTAAATTATGACGAAATTGTCTCATCGATAGAAATCGTTCAGCAATTGCAGAAGGCAATAACGGACAGCAACCAAAGAGAAAGTGATGAAAGCACCAAGATTGAAAGAGAGATAAAACAAGAGAAAGAAGCGGAGGGTGTTTTAATTCACTCTTCAGTGTCTTTGGATAACTTGAAGTCTGAGCAGCAGGTGAGTATATTCATATGCTATTAGTTATTTTAACTCTACTAATTAGTGCATTTAATTTTCACTGGTGTCAGACTTATGTTAAGGGCGCTTTAGACAGTATACTGCCCGGTATTACGCCTCGTATGATTGGACGTATACAGTCTGTAGCAGGAGATTTTTCACGCGAGAAACCATACAGTTTTTCGTAGTTTTATGTATGATACCAAGAAACGAGATAGTTTATTACTAATATATATATATATACAAGAAGTCAATTCTCATTATTTTATACTGCTGACAGAATTAAAATATTGCTAAAAATAATTCTTCCGTCAAAACCAAACCCTTCTGCTTTAATAATTGGGGCATATGCCCGGATAAAATTCTATGTGCTATCTTTTATCATGAAAGGTCAGATTTTTTTCATGCATATGACTCCATTCTTTTATGTTTTAGTTGGAAGCAATGGGATATGTGCATAGTTTATTTACTATTTTAAACATATGCCTATTTTCGTATGAAACTCATAGTTCTGTGCTATTCAGATATCAAGTTAATTACTTGTTCAATGATATGCCTTCAAAAAAATGTTGAAGAGTTTATCCAAATATTGATCATAATTTCTTCGTAACAGCAAATGCCTTCGGTACACATCAGGATAAAGTAATACGAATCTAGCTTATACAAAGTGACTGACGTAGCTAAGGGGAGGATTCCGAGGGGTTTTGACCCTATCCGAAATTCCGATTTCTGTGTAAAATTATTATAAATTTAGGAATGATAATGCGCATTTCATATGAATACTCACCCGGAACACCGAAAACATGTAGACCCGTACGATACAAAATTCTGAATTTGGTAAATGTCCCTGAAATTCGCTTATCTAGCTTATTTTAACCCTATCACGATTAGAAAGAAAACGAAGGTTGAAATTAATTTGGCGAAATTGAAATTGTTCTGGTGTGTTTCCTTTCTACTTATGTGTTTCCTTTCTACTTCTGTACTCAAAACACATCACTTTAGTTATTGGTCGCGGTTAACGTGAATATTTCAAGAGAACTTTTTTTTACCAACAAATCCGAGCTAGCATGAAATATCCTACGATCCTTGGTTTACGCGATCAAATAATGTAATAGGTAAGAATCCATACGAGGGATCGTATCGTAGCAATTTCACTTTAAAGTACTCGACATTCCATCTCTAATAACTGTACAAGATGTTACATATTTTATCATTCGCCAACTGTCATTGCCTTAATTACGCCATTTTAAGCATGTTCGAAACAAAAAGATTGGAATCGAAATTACGTACCAGTTGTGGGAAATGCGCTAATGTCCAACTGGAAGTACTGAGTTGCTTAGCTCAGTAGTAGGGCGTTGGCTTAGCTTTTGGGAGGTCGCGGGTTCGACCCCAACGACCGACCATCATGACAGGATTTTCAGGTTTTTCTTCAATCCCAACATTCATAGCCGGGATAGCTGGTTCAACATAGCTGCTCCCGAATCCTGAGCTTAAGATGTTCGAAGGTCATAAATAAAAATTCAGAAATTGAATTCCATATAGGAGTATGAATATGCCCTTAAATGTGTATTTGAAGTTTTGCTTAGAATGATGCTTCGCTAGTATAAGATGTACAATTTCACAGGTATTGCAATAATGTTGACTCGTTAAGTGTAGTTGAGAAGCGAAATAGTTTCACTGTATTTTATTAACTCCTGCTTTTCTATGAAGTAATCACGTCGTTTATAAGTGTTTAGTGAAGTAATCATAATATATTAGAAGTGAATCATATTTCAAACTGATTTACCAGATCAGTAATATAGATCAAATAAACTAAATCGCACATTCAACCATCTGGCAACATGCGTTTCTTTCGTAGACGTGAATTGTATTCAACTACGAGTGAAAAATCAACTTCTCCCAACACGACCCATTCAGTAATTTTAAAACGGATTTGCAAGAACATCATGGACTTATCAGAGACATGAGAGTTAACAGCCTGGTATAAAATTTCCGTTTACTAAAATAAAGCTATTTATTTAAAAATATATTTTATGTTTATTGTTCCCTTAAAGTCCTTAACATCATCTGTGAAGCGTTTACCACAGTGAATTAAGTTAAATTTTCAAAACTGCAGTCTATCTAACATTTAGTTTGTGCAACAGTGTGGTATATGCGTCATATAGAACGTGTATATTCCCAGAAATTAATAATGCCCCAGAAAATTAGGTTCTCCCGTTTGGAAACTTAACAATCTTTTGAGGTTGGCAAAATTCCTAACCCAGAAAGAATACAATTTAAATTGTAACATCCACCGCTGAAGAAAACCCAAAGAATGAATTTTCTACTTACTACTTTCTTTCTTGATACATGGAGAAATATTCAACTTGTCTAACGTTTTAAAACTATTAATTCTGTGGGTCTAGGGATCCAACCAATGTTGTTTCAGTGTTGTTGTATTATGAGTCTTTAGTCATTGCAAATCCGGTGCTAAGAATATTTGAAACTTTTATACAATATACATGTTAGAACATTACCTGGTTTTCCGAGATTACTCTTGTGTCTTACTAGAGCTCATGTTGAAAATCCATCAAGTCTTACCATCAAGAGAACACCGTCTTAGAGCTTCGTAACATATATAAGTCTGCATAAATTTTCATTCATATTTCATTTGCAGATAACGTTCAATCTATTGCCAACTCATGCTTCCATCTATAGATAGATTTGTAAGCTCGTAGTTACTACTTGCAATTAATTTCAGTTGTATACATTTCTTCAAGAACTTGAAGACAAACTTCACAAATTTTAAGTTTCTAAAAACTTACGTTTAAAATCTTCACTCTTTGTTATATTTTTGTAATGACGTTTTTCGGTTAGTGTTCTTAACATTGTGTGTTAATACGGCGTTGTTCCACGTTTAGCACTCATTATTATAGATTGAATTCTGTACGCAATTGATGCATCCAAGTCCTGAATGCTAGTGAGTGAAATCTGAAACATTCCTCATGCAGTACAGCTTCCAGTTGAGCTAAAACCGAAGGTGGTGAAAATTTATGCCAAACTCCGGTTTCCAAAAAATCCGGAAAAGTTCGATAATATTCATGTCGGGAGACAGCTCGAGCCAGGGAATATGAAGAACCTTTTCAGCATGACCGTGAAACCACTCTTGAGCATGACCAGTGAATGGAAGGGGCACTATTATCCTGGAACGTGGCATTCCCATCTGTAAATAAAGTTTGCACTATTGGGTCGACTTGGTTATGTAAGATATCTCTTTACATTGCTGTTGTGACCTAACAGTGTAATATAGGAAATAGTCTATAATTATTTCACTAATACTTTTTATTGACGATATTCTGATGCATTCGTTGTGTAAGACAGCTTTTATTTCATCTTCATACGACCATTATATTTCGAAATATTCAGATCTGAACAGTTTGCGGCTGTAAAGTACATAACATTACATTTTACTTTTAGTAATGTTACTATTTCTGATCATAATCTGAGCTATACATTGCTTCCATCTTGATAAGACTCTTACAATGCGAATACTCAAATTTAATCATTTCGAAAACTGGAGGTTTTTACTTTGTGACGTAGCATATTTTCGCTGTTGCGCTTTTCCATTTTCGGATGTAGTATTATGTAAGATTTCGTTTGTTTCATCTTGACACAACAATTAGGTGCGAAATATGAAAATATTAAAGAAACATTAAAATGGTCACCATAATAAAGAGACGTCATGTATCTTTGATACTCTCAGATTGGTAAGTTATTTTTGTGTCAAATTCCGTTCTTTACGTCTGCAGCATTTTGTATTTTGCTTTCCGATTAAAAATGAAATTGGTGATCTAAGGGGAGACGAGGGGTTTGATCCTCTTCACCCAACAAATTTGTTCCCTGATTTCGATATAAACAGCACGAATTTGAAGTAACTTTTCGTCTACCTCATCTCTAGATAAGAGAGAAAACGGCTGCGGCACCTCTCTCTCTCTCTGTGTGTGTGTTTTGAGTATGTTTGTGCAAGATATATTTTTTTCCGCAAAGGTAAATGTAAACCCTTAATCCGGGTAAGTTTGGGTAAATTTCACGTAACATTGTCAGACTTAATGCCCCTGAACAATTTTACACGCAGTACTCATATGCCATTCTGTCGAATTCAACCCAATTTTACACTTGTTCCCATGTCGGTGTCTGGTGACTACGGGTAATACAACGCGAGGTTATCCTTGGCATATAACTTCCTATGACCATACTGCATTCATTGGAAACGAGCGCCAGAAAATTATAAGTGGAATATAACCTATTAATTATTTTTCTGCTAATTCCTCTTGAACTGCCAGCCAATTGTAAGTAATCTTTGACATGTAAATTTTATGTCAGTTTTAAATATATTTTCTAGATCTGAGTGCCAACTTGATATAGTTACTTGTTAGTTTGAGAAATAAATAATAAAATACCTTGATCGGATTGTCACATATGATAAATTGGAGTGAACATTAACAGCACTAACATAAACACAAGAAGTGATTGTGTTTGTCTTCAGTTTGAGTGAGTCATTACGTTCTTCATCACAAACTACACGTCAGGCAACCAGCAAAAGACAAAACAGATAATATTTTCACAGGTTGAACAACAGTACAATCTCAGACGTGAGAGAAAATACTCTTCAGTATTCCAGTTAATTGTTGCATGACTCTTCTTATATATTCCCGGACTTCTCTGTCGCTGATTAATATCTCCTTCAGCCACCTGAAACTATTTTTGGCCAAAGTAAACTTCTCGTCTCATACTCATAATCCATATAAAATACATTGGTAGATTGACTAAAATGTCGATAATAATAAGCAATGTTGTGTCTTTTCCACGGTAATTATATTTGCATTGAGTTTACTTGAATATGTAATTATAGACTTAAGTTTAAATAGCGGAAGTTCGTTCGAAGGTGATCAAGAGCACTATAATTCTTAAATACGACCTTACATTAGCGTATAATTATTATCTTTCTTGACTAACATAGCACTGAAATTTGCCTTTGTAATAGCTGTCCTAATTTATGCGCTGCATCGTAACTCCATTTCTTTGTTACTATAATATTTTGTATTGTAGCAATGCCGCTCTAGTGGACCAGTGGACGAGAGCAATCTAAATAAACTCATTCAAGAGTTAAGCTCCGATGAACTTGATCAGTCGATACAAATTCTAAAACAATTACAAAAGGTTTTAGTCAATGCTGATGGAAGTGAAAGTGCGGGAGAATTCTCAGATGTAAAACAGGAAGAATCCTATATTGTATTAAATAAACATGGAAATCCTCTTTCGAAGGTGAGTTGTTCGCAAACGTATTTATTTTCTATGCTATTGAATGTGTTTTAAAGGCAAGTTCGTTTCTGCTGTCGTGAAGCACAATCACTTTATGTTGTCTTTGGTCATATTCTCGTCGTTTTTCACGCAAAGCTTGATGCAGATCGATCATTTGTTGTCAGTAACGTTGGGAATTAACGGTTTCGCCAGGTTCCAGCACTTCATAATAGATCCTTCCCTTCTGATCCCAACAAACACAAAGCATTGTCTTCCGCCCATTGCGATTTGGTCTTGCAGTCGGTGTCGCTAGTTTTCCTGGAGTTACCCATGATCATTTACGCTTAGGATTCTCAAAATAGATCCACTTTTGGTCACTAGTCACAATTCGATGAAGAAATGATTTCCTTTTGTACCTGGCGAGCAGAATTCTCCAAGTATTTTTGTTTTTTTTTTGTTTTTAGTTTTCCTGCTGTCGTTCAGTCAATGCATGGGGAACCCATTTTCCCACCTTCTGAATTTTGCCGATGGCTTTTAAACTTATGGAAACTGCTTCTCGTGTCACATTTAATTGATCCGCGAGTTGTTGTTGTGTTTGAGCGTCACCCTCATCCAACAAAGCTTGCAAATCGCCGTCTGCATACTTTTTCGTTGGTCTTCCACGTTCTTCGTGTCTCACGTCAAAATAACCACTTTTGAATTTTTTATACCACTCATAGCCCTGTGACTTACCAGGAGCATGTTCACCGTAAGCTTCGACAAGTATGCGATGCGATTCTGCAGCAGTTTTCTTCAAATGGTAACAAAAACTCAGTGATGTTCGCAAATCGTAGTTTGTAGGTACAAATTGCCCCATGTTCAACGCTATTAGACACAACACTATGACATGAAACTTACCTGGTTGTGAGTTGCAAATCCTTATGTGCAGTCAAAACAAGCAAGCGGCGCCAAGGACGCAGTTTTACTGTACCCACAGTGAAAGCTAACGCCGTCTATGCACAAATTCATATTTCGTATTTACACACCTGGTATTTACTTTTGATCAGTATGTTATGGGATTATATCGTAATTCTCCTTTTGTTTCTTTATGGCAGAGACAATTAGTACGCGGGAGAAGAGTTTAGCCCTCAACTTTTATATTATAAAATATAGTAATGTTAACAAAATTACCGTTCCGTAGGAAACTAATTACAGAGTTTAAGACGGAAGGATGACTTCTGCAGACTTCTTGTTCTTTGGATGATCAGGATTGGATCAGGAATGAAGAATAGCACCGGTTGTGTAGCCAACCTCGGTGCCGGGAGTTTATACAAGTTGCGTAGCCAGCTGAGTATGGGCTTGTTTAGGTGTGGGTTAAGCACATACCAGTTGCGTAATCAAATGAGTGTGCAGGCTGACACCAATGTGTAGTCAACTGGGTGTGTGTTTGTACCAGATGCACTGCCTACTTAGTACGGATAAAAGTCTGGTTAAACTGAGAGTACACACCAGAAGCGTAGCTTACTGAGTGTGCAGGAAGGTATCAAATGCGTAGCCAGTTGAGTACCAACGAGTATTCCAGATGCGTAGCCAACCGAAAACGTAGAAGTAGAGGAGCTGACCACCCGGGAACGAGTGATACCTTTGCCTTGCGTTGGTCCATTTTATAGGTGATTTTTGGGGGGTCATCGTTTTTTCTCCTTTGCCGACTTTAGTTCCATCTGAAGTTTACTTGTAGAGTTGACTGTCGTCTGCACACATTTATTTGTCACAGTTTGTTTACATCACTTCTCCACATGTTTCTCTTATAAACTTGATTGCTTTATTTACGTAATATCCACGTGTTCAGAATATACGCGGGATATTTCAATATACGTTAATGGGTTGTGATTTCCGGTAATTGTATTGTCTTTTACAATATCGTCTCGTTTAATGATTTTATTAATGTTTTTCTCTAATACTGGAAAGTTATTCCACTGGTGGCAGTTCGACCTTGTCTTTGGTAGAAGCGCAACTTCCATCTAAAGATTATTACTAACGATTAACTAATACTGTACCATTTGAAAGAAACTCCAGAGATTTTCCTTTCATATCTTATGCTTTCAAAATTATAAACCTAATACACACTATGTAAAATTGCCCTTATAATGAAAGCCAGGGTTTTGCCCACAACTTGTTCTACACAAAGAGTCAGGTCCAGATAACGCTTTCTGCTCACAAACTTCGACACCAAATACCGGTTGCCAAAATCGCTTGTATAACTTTTGAAATATGTTCATAGGGATACTATCAGCGAAATTACTCCTACCATCACCAGACGTAGGAGTTTCATCAGTTTCCGCAAAAACACTTCGCCGTAGGCACAGTTTTGAGATGTTTGGAAACACGCTGATCTCCCACTGCTGAATGAACCACGCATCAAACGACTGCCTCCACCGAAACACCAACCAATGCAGTAGGGATCAAATGATTACCTCCAGACACGATTCCAGATTAATTAGAAACAGATCTTTTAATCCGAAGGCAGTCCTAGTTATCTTCTACGAGTTCTCACATCTCACCGGCGAACCTTCGATCATCTGTTACGTTATAGAACTTATATTTGGAAAATACGTCATAGGATAGAACTTCGCGCACACAGACACGTATGCCATTTATACTCGAGCGCTACCAAACCTATGGTGATCATATCGCTGGTGAATGTAAGGAGGCTGTTGTAAAAGTGAGCCAACACAAAACTACACAAACTGACAAAATGCACCAAAACGCAATCATTGTCAGCAGCATCACCCTACAGTAAGAAACGCAAAGACTCTCCATAGCCCGTAAAATCTGGAAAACAATCTGCCTGTTTTTTGTTTTCGCCTAGGCGCACCAGATCCAGCCTCTACCTATTCAACCAAGGAAACATCATCAGTATTCGCCTTGCAGCCAAAGCCATTTTCAATTTCGAATGTCATATTACCTTTTCGGATTTTGTTTTTCTTTTCTCTAGCGTTGTCCACTCCCATCTGTAGTGACAGTTGACAATCGTTCATACCGACCTCAGGTTTCAGTAGTTCCAGCGACTTTTGCATGGTGATAATAAATATTAAATGTTTAGACTCACCTGACTTCCATCAAAGTCTACTGCCGCCCGTTGATCAAGTTAAACCAATCATTTATACTAGAGTTGCCAAGGTGTTGTGAAGTTCATTTCGCTTCGTTTACATCTTTTAATTGCATTTTCACCTGATTTTTCTAGTATTATAATTGTAAGCGAGAAAGCTTACAACATCCAGTTTTTCTTTTAGATTTAATTAAGTAAAGCAAGCATAAAAACATCCTTCACATCTGTTAGACCATCTACTTCCGTCCATGGAGTCCCGAATCACTACAAAACTTCATTGAAGCAGGTGCGTAATACTTCTGATGACCAGCAAACAGGAAAATATTTAAAATTTGAAGAAAGTTTAGAACATCAAATTTCGGACAACAATTATGTGATGTGTTAAATACTTATTATTTTTATTAAAAGGCCCAAGATGTACTTCCCGTACAATTGTTATATGGAATACTTACAATGCCAAGTGTCATTCTAACATGCGTTAATATAAGTCAGCCTATTTAATATAGCCTTCATCTGCTCTTGTGTAATGGTGTAACAAAACCATTCCTATTAGCGGGTGATTTTTTTATTAATATTAAGCATTGCCATGTCATCGTTATACCAGAACGTAACCTCGCATTTTGCAGAACTAAACTGAAGCCTCGATGTAATGTTACCATTGTTGCAGCTTTCTCTATATGTAACGTATGAGACTCTCTTGTTCAGTTGGGGATAAGATTTAAGAAATATAATTTTAGGAATATTTGCAAGGAAGCAATAATTATTAATTTATTAGTGAAAATGTTCAAATATCCTATATTTAGTTTCTGCTTTAGTTTGAAATAATTATTAAATTTAATAATTAAGTGAACTAATAGGTGTTGTATAGGTGTAGGAAACTATATTCCGTCCTTTGAAAAATAAAATTATAGGCAACAATATAAACTCAACGAAAATAGTATTTAGATGTTAATATGCATACCTTGAATGAAATTCAGAGGATATATATTTAAAAGTAATTTGTAACTTCTGAAAACATAAAAATATTCAGTTTATTTAACATGGCTCGAATATCAATGCCTTAACATTATAATTTCCTGATACCTGTTTTCTTATTTTTATCTCAGGATTGCACCACAGGATCTAGAACTGATAGTGAAATTATATACCAAGATGCATTGAGGGATTATTGCAAAGAAACATTTTCTGTTCGCGATGCGAAAATATTCTGCGAGAGTATCAGTTTAGTATCATCTAATTCAAAAGGCACAACACAAAGTCCATCGTTTAGTTACAAAGAAGTTGAATATATTAGTCGCATAAAGGAAGAAAGCATTAAATTAAATTTAAATCAATCCGAGTTTCCCGAAGTGTCCACTTCTGCTGATAAATATTCTGTACATGCAGAAGTTAATTCAGAGTTTATGGCAAATCCGGAGTATTTTCCTTGTGTATTGGGAAGAAATATAGTTTCAAACAAAAATATTGGATTGACTACAATTCGTGAATATCCAAGCGAAAATGAAATAAATTTTGGACAGTGCCCAAGAAGAAGAGACATGGAAAAGCAATTGAATAGAGCGGAAAGGGAGCCTAATACTTCTAAGATGGAACTTTCGAGGGAGAAACAGATAATGCAAACAAATTCAAGAAGGAGGAAGAACACAAACGTGTTTTGTGGTTCGAAGTTACAAACTAGGACTTGCTCTAAACCAAAGGCTAAAGTATGTGATTTTTGTCAAAAGCAATTTCAACGTTTATTTGATTTGAAAAAGCACGTAAAAATGCATACAGGGCAGAGGCCTTATACATGTGAAAGGTGTGAATATAAATGTATTCAAAGTTCCCAGTTGACCATCCACATGAGAAAACATACAGGAGACAAACCTTACACTTGTGAAATGTGTGAATACAGATGTACCAGTAGGTGTTTTTTGAATGCCCATATAAAAATACATAAAACAGACAAGCCCTACGCGTGTGAAATATGTGAGTATAAATGTACTCAAACGTCTCACTTAAAGAGACACATGAGAACACATTCAGGAGAGAGGCCATATAAATGTGAAATATGTAACCATAAATTTACTCTAAAAGGGAATTTAAAGATACACATGAGAACACATTCAGGAGAGAGGCCATATAAATGTGAAATATGTAAATACAAATTTACTGAAAAAGGGAGCTTAAAGTTACACATGAGAACACATTTAGGAGAGAGGTCATACAAATGTGAAATATGTAGCTATAAATGTACTGTAAAATGGAATTTAAAGATACACATGAGAATACATTCAGGAGACAGGCCATATCAATGTGAAAAATGTAAATATAAATGTACTCAAAAAGGGAACTTAAAGAGACACATAAAAACTCCTATAAGAGTTTTAAAATAAAAGTATGTGAGGACTGCTCTCAACATCCAGATGGAAACATATATTACGTTTATTAATAATAAAGAAGTGTGAATGAACTTTAAACAATCTTCAAAAAGTAGAATCAAATCGGAGCAGAAGACAAGTTCTAGCTCTCCATTCTCTGCACGTATTGGTTGTGTAAACAGTAAGTGGAAACGAAGTAGATTGATTCAAAGAGGGAAGATAATCTAGTGAAAATTGTTTTTCAATGAAAATTCAGTGGAATAATAATTAGAGGATTGGGAGAGAGAGTTTAGAAGAATACTTTTAGCCTTAATTATATGAGCAGTGATGTTTAACTTTTCATATACTAAGCATTTAATTTGGGTTATTAAGAAACCCATTATATTTATACAGATGCGAAATTTTATTGTACATTCTTCCCACAATTTTAATAGAACTTCGTTACGATTTGTTTATTACACATTCTTTCTATATAATGTGTAGTCAATATTTTGTGCGTTTAAATATCTGGTGTAGTAAAAATTAATCCATTATTTTTGAATGACATTGAAGGCTTAACTTACCATAGTTAGAATGATCCGATTTAGGTCACATATGCGCCGTTTTGTTCGATAACGTGTTGCCATTTGGAAGGTAATATCATGATGCCTCTCTCATAGAAACCCTTGTCCCTATTGGCAAAAAATTGAGACAGTCGATTTTCACAAACCTCTCTTGAAGCGAATTTTTCACCAGCAAACGTGTTCGCCATGGACAGGAACAGATGGTAATCACTCGGTGCCAGGTCCGGACTATAAGGTGGATGCATAAGAACCTCCCAACCAAGCTCCCGGAGCTTCTGGCGAGTCACTATCGATGTGTGTGGGGTGGCGTTGTCCTGGTGGAACACAATGCCTCTCCTATTGGCCAAAGCTGGGCGATTGCTGCCTTCAGACGGTTCAATTGTTGACAGTATAGTTCCGAGTTAAGGGTTTGGCCGTAGGGGAGCAGCTCATAGTAGATAATTCCCTGCCAATCCCACCAAACACAGCAAAACCTTCCTGGCTTGGGCACCGTTTGCGCCGGCGCACCGCGCTTCGACCACGACCGTTTTCGCGTGACGTTGTGGTAAGTGATCCACTTTTCATCACCAGTCACCAACCGCTTCAGAAATGGGTCGCTTTTGTTGCGATTCGCAGATGGAAATTCGGTCCATGAGGTTTTTTTGCGTTAACTCGTGTGGCACCCATACATCAAGCTTCTTTGTGTATCCAGCCTTATGGAAATGGTTCCACACGGTTTTTTGTGCAATGTTTAGTTCTTGGGCAATCGAAACAGTGCTTACATGACGGTCGGACGCGACAATGTCCATGATTTTATCGACATTTTCGACACGTGGCCTTCCAGTGCGTGGTACATCTGTGACGTCAAAATTACCGACACGGAATCGACGAAACCAAAATTGCGCGTGATTGCCTGTTACAGTATCAGGACCATAAATACTATTCACATTTGCAGCCGCCTGGCTTGCGTTTTCGCCTTTATCGAAGAAAAACTGTAAAATATAGCGTATTTTCTCTTTGCTAGTGTCCATTTTGACGCACGCTCACACAACACTGAGTCAACTCATCACAACTATCTGAACAGTGTTTGTAGTACGCAATCTCATCGTTTGAACGCCATCTCGTTGAATCCGATCGGACTTATACAACGCGAGATACAGATCACTGAAGCCATCTATTGGCAAAATAATGCATTACTTTTTACTACACCAGATATATTAATTCTGGTTACTTTCCTCCAAATGTAAACTCATACCAAAAACCAATTGGGGGTTGGAAATAGAAAAGAAAGACCTGAAAAAAAAAAGAACCATAACCGTTAAAATATCTTTAATTTCTTGAATGAAATGTATATGTATTCGGGAAAATCACATATTTAAAATAATATGGAATGCGCTCTAATTATAGACATATTTGATATAATTTATAATCGAAGTACGTACCTTGTTAAACCCTATATTCTAACTGAGATATTAATAAGTTTGAGTTCATGTGAATTGCACCTTATACAGTAAAACCGTTGTAATTCGACCTCTGAGGGTACGACTCCTCGCATAATCCAAACATCACGCAGGTAAAGTAATGAAGGCCGATTTCTGTAAAGTGTGCCCCATACTGACATTTAGAACATGATACCCATTATGACAAATAAACTCAAAACAAAATAATGATAATTATATTGTCGTTAAATTTCGAAGTAATCTTATTGATGAACAGTCTTATTAGCACTTGTATCATTTATTTTCTTCTTACAAAGATTAATATTTATTTCACCGGAATGGACGAAATCTGTCGAAATATTCTTCAATATACTAAATTTGGCATTTATAGTTACCACTTGTAGATAGGGCTCTGGAAACACAAACGACGGAAAACCCAGACATCCATCCTTCTGGTCGGTAAATTGGAACTGAAACTAACATGGCGGGGAGAGCACTTCTCCCATCAACCGGAGAAGAAGGCTGATTCACACCAATTAGCAACAAACACGGAGCCAAGCACTGACTAGGATCCAATCAAAAACAAGCACTAGATCGAAGTCATACTGCGTGACTGACTAAACCTGAATAGATAACGACTGAAAACAAAAATAAAACTAACTACGCTCAAAACGTGACTAAAACCAAAGAGAAATAACTTAAGGAGAGCACGAAAGGAAACTAAACGTACTAAGAAAATAAAAGGGGAAGAAAAATAAAAATGGAACAGCGACTAGGCTGTTACACAAGCAAGGTTAAACTATCATATTCTACTGTAATGTAACTTAAGGTCACGTAATCCGAGAAGTACACAACTGAGTAATGAAAGGAAAAAAAGCACAAATTGAATTAACATTTCGAGTACAAGGGTTTGTTTGACCGTGCGTACTCCAAAGAGAGCTTCAAATATACCCATATACTCGCCCCCACCTCTTTTGCTTACGTAAGACTTGTAAAATGTCCTACTTATTTAGTAGTGAAGATAAAAGCCTTCTCCCAGAACATTAAGGACATAAATATATAATTCCAACTCACTCTCACTAGGATACCAGTCCAACAACCCCCTCAACATGGTGATGACGGAAACTCTTAGTGAAACCACTAATTGAAAGATCAATCAAAATTGAGGACAAATAACTTGAGTGCGTATAAACGTAACTTATTTATTCACAAATAGCACGTCTTAGCGATAATGTATATAAAATATATGTAAAATAAATAAATATTCAGAATGCAATTTAAATAATGCAAAAAAAAAGCGTTCTTTAAATCCTTAATTTATAACAACTCCACACACTAAAATACTGGTTGTCTTCTTTAATTGTATATGGTTACATACATACAATATGTTCTTACCTGTATCTGAACGAAATAAAAAAGTTGCACATTTTCAAAACAGAATTAGGTTGCTTCGTGGAATTGTTCGATTCATTCAATAAGTCTGAGAATTGTCAGTACCACATTTATTGCTTTTAACAAGATGAGACAACCTATTCTACAAAGAATAATAATTTGGGCAACTAATTCGGCTTTCCTCCTATCATTTCGATCTCTCGCTGCAGCGATGTCGTGCCTTTCCCGGTTTTCATGAGAGAACAAAAGACAAACGCATAGTGTATGTCTTGTATGAATGTCAAACAGAAGTTCATTTCCATTGAAAAAAATGATATTATATAACACCTAGTGAAGTTTAAGCATAGATCTATCACCGAATTTTTTTTCTGTAGTTTAGGAAATCTCACAAACATTCAACGTTGTGATTTCCAACATTTTAGAAGCTTTAAGAGCGCAATTTAAATTCAACGTTTAACAATGGTGATTCTTTAAACGTTTATAAAACGTATAATTTTACGTCACCAAATATTACGTTGTCAAAATTCAACTTTTTTCAACGTTTATAAAACGTTAATTCAACATTGTGTGCTGTGTGGGCCTGTATAATAACGTGTGTTTATAATGTATGTGAAATTGTGTGTGTGCGTGTTCAATTGCTTTTTAAATAATGAGTAGCAATAATAATAACTGCGCAGTTGCTCAGCGTAAAACACTGGTAGGAATTAAATAATTATCATACTTTTCCTAAAGACAAACAGATTCGAAACGAATGGATTGCAAAATGCAAACGAAAGAATAAATTAAACGTAAAGAATGCGAGAGTTTGTTTGGATCATTTCCTTGCAGAAGAATACGAAAAAGAGTGTGTTTACGTGGACAAGCTCAAAACTTTGAATGCCAAGTTGACGGATGAAATAAATAGAAACTAAAATGGCGGTGAGTTCGCTTGGAAGAAAACACTTTATTTTGAAAATCAAACTGCCAAATTGTATGGAAGTTTCTCTCCTATCAATGACTAACGCCGAAAGCAATCCTGTGCGTCTTCGAGTTGGCCAAGACTTAAGTTAAAGGTACTATCGCAGCATTTCGTTGGGGTTAACTTCCAAAGCTGGTAGGCCGTTTCTAGTAAAATTTAGAAAATTTACAGGGAATAAATGGATAATTTGTTCATTTGTGTGGCTAATAATATACAAAAAGAACGAAAATTGAGTTCATTTTATTGTATAAACGGTGATAAAGATGGAACTATTTGGGAAGCGGAGGGAACTACTTGGCGGAAGGTTACCACATGACTGGATTGTGGGAAAGTTACGAGCATTTATAATATATTGTGAACATTGCTACAGGTGAAAAGAAGCGTGACGTATATGAGAACAGAAAGTTTAAAGATACATGACGGCACCAAAACTTTCCTAACCTCCACGTTTCCATGGTCACTAACTTAAGATGATGTACGAAATATGCAGTTATTAATAATAAATGTGAACAACAGAAAATCATTGAACTGGACGTAAAGATTGATTGTTTTTTTAATTTCGTAGCTTTCATCAGGTTTTTAGTCGAAAACCAGACGGCCGACCAACTTTGGAAGTAATGCCTTTCCTTCTTGTGGCTGAGGTAAACACTAAAAAAAAAGTACTCACATAATGCTCCCAAGTCAAAAATACTAAATTGGCCAACAAAAAATAAAGTTTTCGAAAACTAATTCGCAGCCAATGATCTACCAGTTCCGCGAATGTTCTACACTCTGTAAAAAAGTGTGTTCGACGTAAATTCTACGTTTTATTATTCTAACTTCGTTGTGAATATAACCATTTATGAGTTTCCAACCCTTGTTTTTCACATATTCCTACTAACGGTGCTTCATCTATCACGTGATTTTTGCTTAATTCACTCCCTTTTCGAAGAAGACCCTTTGAAGACATTTAGTAATCTGCCTTTGTATGTCTGTGCATTGCCCCTCTCACATTAGGTGACAAGTGTACGAGGTTCACATTTCCCGTTCAAGTGATCACTGTTTGTATAGGACTCACTATTTTAGTAATCTTCATGACAGGAAACTTGATCATGTTTGAAAAGTGATCATTTATCACTTTGTTACAAGTTGTTCAATCACGTCGTTCGTGATTTTTAGTCGCCGTAAACCACAGGTTGGGATTTTTCGCTCATTACTAGATCTGTGTACTTCATGGCTCACATGTATTTTTTGCTGTAATGCGTTAAACAAATTATTCATCATTTGCTTAGATTTAGTAAAGACTTTCTGTGAGTTTCTTATAACACTTGTACAGTTTTTAACATCGTAGAGTGGATTTTCATTTGTATCAGTTACCCTTCTCTAAATTTAACACCACAGATCTTGTATCTCAGAACCGTCTTGTTTCTGACGGTACTAAACAATGCTTTCATTGAATTAAAAATTTGAACGTCTTGTGGAGTATTGTCTATCCGCAATTGATTTCTAAATGAACAAAATGTGCATAATATTCAATTAACAATGTTCTTCACACGGTTCAGGCATTGAAACGAATAAATTATTTACATTTCATTTATTTACCAGTCAAGCTAGAACTAATTTTGCATCCCTAAAATTTGTATTAAGCAAAATTGCTGAAGCACTTGTGAATTATAAGTTACATCAAACTGCAGTAAAAATCATTGCATATATTTTAATAACGTGATCTGGAAAACCTTTAAGACTCAACATTTTGGAATAAGTAATAACGTCAACTTCTTTCGGTTTTATTTCCTGTTAAATATCTCAAATCTATAAAGCCCCTCGTACACGATTCAATAAACATAGATTCAAATTCTTGAACAAACAGTTGAATGAGTGCGCACACGATCCAACTGAAATAATCAAAAGGTTGTATCTAAGTAACGTTGAAAGTGTTTGTATGGTGCTCGTACACGATTCGATAAGTTAAGCGGAAGTGTGAAATGAAAGTGAAGAACCCAAAAGTACATGAGTCGATTTGCTCCTTCTGCGTTGAAAGCGTTATTTTGCATTTCTGTAGACGAAACATTTTTTGTTGCATCATAAATTATGGAAAACTGACAATCATAATCGAATAATCTTTACAAGCTTTTTTTTTGTATTTTCTTTTCATTTATTAACAAAAACACACTTCTCTGAATATTGTGCAAATGCTTTCAGCGTATAGAGCAGATTTGTATAGAAACAAGATATAAAATTACATATACGATGACCGTACCAGTAATGGACCGGCCGCTAGTGGTTGACCACTAAGGGAAACAAACGGTAATAACAGTGACTATATTGTAAATGCAAATGTAAATTCATTCACTTTTGAACAATTTAACAACTGTAATTGGTTTCGTCAAGTTAACATACATAAAAAGTATGAATAGATAATACAAGATAGAACCCCAGATAATCAAGTTGGTATATTTATAAAAAATATGAATTTAATATTAAACCATTTTCTGAATTTGAAAAAACAGGTTGTGGTAGTTGGAGATATCAATATTGATTTTTTGAAGCCGATCAAAAACCAAGAATTAAAATCGTTATTAGAATCATTCAACATGGAAGCTATCGTTAGGGTACCTACGCGGATCACGAAAGATACTAAAAGCGCCATTGATCAATTCGTTGTTAACAATAAGCTAAAATACAAAGACCTCCACGTCATTAACAGCGGTTTCTCAGATCACTTAGTGCAAGTAGTAAAAATAAGCGTGACGTTGAACATAAAATGCAACAAAATTAACCGTCAAACAACTTACAAACGAAGGTTCAACAATGCGAACCTGTCATATTTAGTTACCTTTTAAACAAACAAAATTGGACTGAAACTTATTCTGGAAATGATGTGAACGAAGCATGGAATTGTTTTCTAGATACTTTCTCTTACTATTTTAATTTAGTATTTCCCGTTGTAAAATGTACAACAGCAGAGCAAAAGCCCAGGTCTTGGATAACCAACGGTATAAGGATATCTAGTGAAAAATTACGATTTCTAAACATGGAAAAGAGAAAGGGGAACCTATCACCAGATTCGGAAATATATTACAAGAAATATAATACCCTATATAAACGCGTAGTGAGAGCTGCGAAAAGATTACACAATGAAACTATTATTAATCAGACAGATAACAAAGGAAAAGCGTTGTGGAAACTAGTGGGAAATGAACTCAACATGAGCAGACGCGAAGTGGTAAATAATCTCGAAATAAATCATAATGATATAACAATACAAGACCCCAGAAGAATAGCAAACGTATTTAATAACCATTATGTTTCGTTGTCGCAAAAATTTGTAAACGATACCTCGCCTTTTAGTTATGAAACCCCCGTCAAATAGATGCAACGAGACAATGTATCTCGTCCCGGTTAATTATACTGAAGTTATAAGAATAGTAGGTAAAATGAAAAACACATGGTCAGCAGGTACTGATGACGTTCCCGCAAGCATTATAAAGAGAATTATTAGACAAATCGCGGACCCCTTAACGACACTTATCAACCTCTCCTTTCTTAGAGGAGATTTTCCTGATGCACTGAAAACTGCAAAAGTAAAACCAATATATAAGAAAGGAGATAAACTGAACATAGAAAACTATAGACCCATCTCACTCCTTTCAACCTTCTAAAAAATTATGGAAACAGCAATGAGTATCCGTTTAAGATCTTTCCTTGAAAAACACAACCTGATTTATTTTTCGAATTTTATTTTCCACAGAATTCATACTTTCTGAAATAAGTATGAAACATGTATTAATTTCTCGTTTTTTTCTAAAAAAAACCACTAGTCCTTATACTTGTGACAACCCGCGCATGCTTGCAAGATGTCAAACTTGCGCATTATATTTAGCAAAATTTTCCACTGTCAATGAAAGTGATATCAAGAAACCTGTAACACCAAGTAAACAAGTTATTGTATTTGCAACATAATTTCTGATTGCTTTTCTAAAAGAAAGTTAGAAATTCATGTTATTATTATATATACGTAGTTACTAGCTGTACTGATGTCGCACCCGAAACATCGATATTTTTTAATAATTTCGAAAATTGTAACCTAAAAATGTCATGCTTGTATTACTTCTAAATATATGTAAATACTAAACTATTCGCATCATTTTTGTTACCATTTGTTTGGTTTTTGTGTATTTTTTTATGGTTTCGGGTGCGACATACCTCTGGTTACTGGTCCGACATGAGTTTGGTTTCCGGTGTGACACTATCTGTTGACAATGTTTTTGAGTTTATTTTATTTTTTAAAAAATAGGATTGTAGTTACATGTAGCCTTGTAATGTGTTTGTACAATTTCGAAGCTTATTAAGTTATGAGTTAGATATAATTTGTCTTGATTATGGACGGATAAAGTTACTTTGTAATATTTTTACGTTCGCCATCTTAACGTATTGCTGTCTTCATCCATGCCTCACAATGTGTGTGTCCGTCGTTATCATGCAAATTTCGACTTCTTAGTACAAGCTGTGCATGCGGGTATCAAAACATTTCCATCAGCCCCAAAATGCTACTCGAAAAAATGTGTTGTAACCCTGGCAATGGAAAATGTATAACCGACGTATGCAATGATTTTTCAACAACAATATATTTGAAGCTTTCCCAAATGTGAGGAGCCCGAGAAAATGATAATCTGGAAGCAATGGACTGATAATGTATGATAATGTAGATGGTCAAACGAAAGTCGAAACACATGATGTATCGAAGATGCTGTAACTGAAATCCAAAACCAACTTTCATCGTTCAAAGTTCACTGTTTCGTCAAAAAAGTTCAAAGCAAACAATTCGAAGGCCGAAAAAAAGACTTGACAAAAGCCTGAGACAGTCTTACAAATAGATTATGCTGAAAATTATTCCGCTGTACAACAGGATGAGATACAATGAGCCATCGACAGGTAAGAGTTTTCACAGCAGTAGCGTGGCTAACGGAGAACACTGTAGGATCCTTTGCTATCATCAGCGATGACTTGACACATAATAAGTACTCAGTATGGCTATTTCTTCGGCAAATTATACAAGCATTAAAAGTGGGTTCTCTAATGTGCTAAACCTGTACATTTTCTCTGATGGATGTGCCGCCGTTTAAAAATAGATATACTCTTTC
Organism: Lepisma saccharinum; assembly: GCA_022664845.1. NCBI lineage: Eukaryota > Metazoa > Arthropoda > Insecta > Zygentoma > Lepismatidae > Lepisma > Lepisma saccharinum. Next base: position 39,344 of record JAGDQP010005851.1, on the reverse strand, counting down.
GAATCTTTGCTACATGGAACAAGATTTTCAAATAAAGTCCCAGTGTTTTTTTTTTCTTTTTGCCACCTCTGACGGAAAGGGTGCAGTTGACGGGATTGGAGGCGTATTGAAACGCAAAGTTTGGTTAGATGTAAGGTCAAGACGTGCAAACGTGAACACAGCTGAAGAGCTTTACAACTGTGCAGAAAGTTGCATTTCTGGAATAAATATTCAATACCTGCCAATAGAAGAAATTTCAAAGTTTGAAGAAATGTTGACGTCAAGATGAGAAGTTATCAAACCAATACCCAATCTGCAATCGAGTCATTATTTTGAGCCCGTAACTTGCTCCGAAATCAGATATGGACGAACCGCTAATTCAGAATTCAAGGAATCCAGGATCATTAATTCAGAGATGAATACACCATCAGATTCTATCTCATCCCTACCTAGGCTGAGATATCATGATGTTTACTCCTCATATACAGATTCTGAAGGTGATGAACGACGTGACCAAGACACAATTGTAGTAAATGCACAAAACATTAAAGTAGGTTCTTACCTTCTTGTGGAATTCCCTTCAGAGAGAAGGAAAAGACATGTGTACAGGTATGCAGCAGTGGCATTGAGCGACGTGGATGAAGAAGATGGGGAGGTCAAAGTGATGTGCCTTAATACTAGCTCGAAACTATCAAATCTATTCTAGTCTAACGAGAAAGACGTTTCATATGTAAAATTGGAACAAATCAAAGAAATATTGCCTATACCTATCGTACTAACAGAGAAAAAAAGGATTTATTATAAATTTCCTAGAAATATTGATGTCTTCGAAAGTGCATAAATTATAAGAAATAAGCACTATTCTTCAATGTTTGTTTTATATTAATGATCCTAACACTTTATTCCAAATGATTGTTATTAAAAAGTAACTATTGAATATTAAAGTGTGTTAAATGTAGGTTTAATGATGATCCGAGGTTCAAATAATCACACGCTGTCGCACCCGAAACCTAGTATGTAGCACCCGTAACCTGCTAAATGTTTAATCTTCAAAATAAATGTGTAAGACTTTCCAAAAATAACATCAGTATATTTCTCATTTGTTTATACTTCTGTCCCTTCGCATTTTTATTCCTAATATTTTGGTGTACTTTCACAGAATTTTAAGTATTTGTACATACCCTCAAAGGATCCTTCCAAAAATTGTCGCACCCGAAACTACACATTCAAAAATTCATAAAAAATATTCACTGATGTTGCAGTATTTTTCCACCTACTCTATTTTATTGTCAATTTTGAGTTATATTTTCCTATTATTGTATAACCCATTTATCTTTCATTAATAACTAATAAAACACTAAAAATCTTAGGAATTCGCTTCTAAATGTCGCACCCGTAACCATGGAATGTGGAATGGCCCATAACTAAAAAAAACGTCAGAACGTGTACCAAATGTGACAAATTGTATAAATTCTGAAACGTTAGAACGTATAACCGTCAGAAGGTAAAACTTGAAGAAAGGTCAGAACATATACAAAATGCTACAGCACGTATACAAAATGCGACAAATAGCAAAAAACACTGAAACGTCAAAACGTATAACCGTGAGAACGTATAACTTGCAGAAATGTCAGAACGTATACAAACTGCGACAGAACGTATAATCCTGAATAGGTCAGAACATATAAGCGTCAAAACCGCCAGATCGTATAATATTCCGAGGAATCAAAACTGAAATGTCAGAACTAATGTTCTTTTTTTTATATAAAAAAGAAAAAAATGATCGCCGAAAAAAAACATAAAAAAAAGTGTTTCCCAATTTTTTGTGCTATTTTGGACAAGAACGTTTTTTGTTCTTTTTTGCCATTTCGATGTGGCTAACACTATTTGAGATTTAATAAATAGTAAAAATGTTTGTTTTTGGTACAAATAGCTGCTTAGAATAATAAAATCTGTATTGGAACTTCCAGAAAAAAAACTGTTCCATAAATGTATATTGAATCGATTCCAGCTTGCAACTAGTGCCCAAACGGCAGTTGCATTACGATGGGATAATCCATTGCAGCGGAAAACTTACATTTTTGCTCCATCTTAACAACTTTCCGAAAAGTAAAGTTTTAAAATATACGTATTAGCAAAAGCAAAGAATATTCGTGTTTTATGAAAGTAAATAATGCCTTATAAACATGATAAATTCGTTGGAACTCTGAACAGTTTCAGGGTGAGACAGGTAGAATGTGAAAGCAACTAATAACTTATTTTGTAAATTATTACTTCACAGTCCAAGAAAATGATTTCATATTTAAATACAATACCTTCTGAATATTTTATGAGCTCTTCTATATAAAGAAAAAATATAAGAACGTCACATTAAATAGATTTTAAAGATCTGGGTTTTATACAAACACGACTCGTTGTTAAGCAGCTTATACTACTGTGAATATACATTTTATTGAAAATGAGAAAGTATTACTATGAGTGAGTATGAAGATATATGCCTTACATTGCTCTATTGTTTATTATATAATCGATAATTGTTCGACATATGTCAATTCAATTTAGAGTATTATTATTAGCGAACATATTCTGTGTATGAAACCATTTTATTTGTTGTATTATGTTATTCCATTTCTTGCCTTTGTATTCCAGAAAATAAAATAAATTCCTATCACTTTTCTAATGTAAAATAAATTACTATCACTTTGCCATTAATGTTTAATGAAATATCAACCGGATCTTCGTTATATACTAAACAATATTTACAGTAGCTCCTATGACCAGCACCCACAGCAGAGGGGCAAAAAACATAATGGGTGACTCTGAAAAATCTTTGTTAAGAATTTAGGAATCGTTAAGGAGTTGTAAGAGCCTTGAAATACATTAGATTCGATAAATTATTAACTGAAGTTTGCGAAAAACACAAAATATCTGTTAAGTAGTGATGAAAAAGCAAAAAAAAATCGTCAATAAAACAACGGTTCTTTTGCTTTGTGGAAATCCTGTTTTTTTTTTCTTCAAAATTTCCGGTTTTTCCCCGGCCTTTAAAACACTAGTCAGAACGTATAACGTAAAACCGTATAACGACAGAACATATAAATCTAAAAAAACGTCAGAACGTATACCAAATGCGACAGAACGTATAAACACTGAAATGTCAAAACGTACAACCCTCAGAACGTATAACTTTAAGGAACGTCAGAACGTATACAAAATGCGACTAATCGTATAAACACTGAAACGTCAAAACGTATAACTCTGAAAAACGTTAGAACATATACCAAATGCGACTAATCGTATAATCATGAAACAGCTTCTATAGGAAGAGCAGGTGGCAACGATGATTGAATAGTACTGGAACCTAAGAGCGGTGTGCATTAAATCTGCACCAAATTGTTGCTAGCTTCAACCTTGGTATAATTCTAAATGCATTTCAACGTGTATCACCAAAATGTATTACTTACTATCAGATCGTATAATAGTCCGAACAATCAAAGCAAAGACGTTAGAACGTATAAACCTAAACGCCGTCATAGCATATAATTTTACAAAAGCCAACAATACGCGTACTTTATGCCTTGGCATAAAAAAACATATCCTCATCACTGACATTATGAAAACTTCATGAGCTATTGGGATCGTAACCGGGATTGCAATTTGTGCTAGATATTTCGTATCTTCTTCTTATAAGAAATTCTAGATACAATAATACCAGCGAAAGTACCCGCCCGTCGGTCTGGTGTGAAGAAAATATATTAGCAACAGTCATTGGGCACCCGCTTCTCGATAGTATCTTCTGTAAGCCCACAGACAAGAAAATTCCCACACCGTCTTGTATATAGTCATAGTAAAAGAAGAATATTCCTGCTTGAGGGGGCAGAGCCAACGACGGGTTCTTTTTACTGTGGTATCCATAGCAAGCCTAATCCACTTACACTAGCATTCTATAATTCGCAAATTCAATCTTTGGGAACGTATTTAACGATATCAGATAACGATCTGAAACTAAAACATTATGTTTCGATTTATCGCAATAGGGGCTAATGTGTATTTTGTTTACATTTTCCGGTTACCTTTATTATTATGTTCTAATAACGTATTATCCGATTCGTACTTCAACTTAGGCCCTCGCCGACTCCTTCATATATCATGTTCCATACCCTATATCAAATGGAGCCATATGGATGCCTAAAAGCAAAACATCAATTAAATAACTGAAACAACTTTTTCCTCCTGCATCGTAGTCCATTTTTATAGAAATCCCCGTCTTTCTGTGAGGCGGCTACTGTAATTTGATCCTACCTAAGACAGTTGTAATTACTTAAATTTCCTTGAACTAATTTGAAATAGTTCTAATGGAAATTTAGCACACGTGTAGATTTCCCGCTGCATATGCAACTAGAAACGTATTTAGGAGAGGAGTCTGACCACTGAAATTCAGAGTACTTTTGTATAATTTTTGAAGCCATTCACATTTCATACGCAGACACATATTAACCCCCTCCCCGGACGGAAATCTGTGAATATCTCTCAAAACACTAAAATACAATTTCTAAATACGTGCCTTATAGAAACCCGATAAATATGTGTTTCAAGAGTCTTCTTTCGGAAAACAAGAGCTTGAAAAAAGCCAAACAGCAGCTCATGAAAGGTAAAAAGCAAATAATTACAGTTAGGATACCTGATGGGACCTTAACACGAAACAAGAAATAAATAATAATAATAATTGAAAATTTCAGCAGAGAATTGTACTACTACGAAGAAAAACTAAGAAATTAAAAAGCCAGAAGAAACTGATGTAGAAGTCCCTGGCGTAATGAAGGAAGAAGTGGATAAAGTACTTCGTAAGATGAAGAATGGAAAATAGCCAGGAGAAGATGGACTCCCAGCAGAGATGTTTAAATGGGGAGGTGAAAAAATGAAAGAGAAACTTGCTCAATTATTTTCGATGTGTCTGAGAAAGAGAGAAATACCCTCAAGTTGGAATAATGCTATTATTATTTTGTTGTACAAGAAAGGAGACAAAGAACGCGTCGAAAACTTAAGACCAATTAGTTTACTGTCACTTCTATACACAATGTTCACCAAAGTTATTTTGAATCGTATTGAACGAGACTTAGATTTTAACCAGGGAATGGAACTAGCAGAATTTCGTCGTGGATTTAGTACAATGGACCACATACAAACATTAATGAAGTTATGGAAAGGACTAATGAATATGAACTTCCACTATGTCGGTGACTCATAGATTTTGAAAAAGCTTTCGATTCGGTCTCCTTGGCAGCAGTACTTAAATCACTTGAACATCAAGGCATCGAACGTGGATACATCAAGTTACTGTGAAACATTTACTCGGCTGCCACATCTGTCGTTAGATTACATCGAGAAAGTAATAGATTTAAAGTTGAAAAAGAAGTAAGACATGAAGATTCAATTTCTCCAAAAACTGCTTTCAGCTGTCCTGAAGAGAGTGTTTCATAATTTAAACTGGGATGAAGTTCCAATAAAGATTAATGGCGAATATTTTCATCACCTACGATTCGCTGATTATGTTGTCCTGTTTGCTTCAACTTCAGAAGAACTAGAAACCATAATCGAAGAACTGAGTAATGGGAGTTTGAAAATAGGCCTTAAAATGGACTAAAGAAAAAGAAAATTAATGTACACTTCGCATCAAAAATATTGCGACAGAGAATGCTGTGCAGCTAATCCACCCAAATGGCACCTTCTTATCTCATCATCGTGTCTGGTAAGCAGGCCCCTTCTTTCTTCTTCCTTTGTTTGTCCCATACTAAAATAAGCACATCTCTTGAGCACATTTTTTTAATGTCGATAAAATGAGAGTAAATAAGCAAGACGAATCAATATATATATGTTGGTGGAAGGAGAAATATAAACACACAATGAAAAATTGAAATCGATGGATGTCTGTTATAGACAGAAACAGAGAAATGAGAGAGAGAAAAAGAAAGGGGGAGAGAGAAAGAGAAAGAAAAGGGGAGAGAGAAGATGATGAAAGGAGAGAGATAAACATTTGTAATGTAAAGTGGTAAAAAAGAACCTAACATTATAAATTCCAATTCCCACAAATCCAACAGCAAGGTAGAAGTTTGATCTTATATTTTCAGGGAAATTCGAATATATAGACAGACGGGTGCTTGAAAATTCAGTTAGTCACGTGCAAAGTGGAGGCCAAAGTTGATGGTTCGATTAAATAGGCATGATTTTTAATGAAACTGGAAAACTCTGAGACACATCTGAGATAATGTCAAAAGTGTAACGCACATGTTTTTTGTGCGCGTGGTTCGAGTTCAAATTCGGTGGGGCTAATTGAGCGTATTGGTTTCGAGTACATTGTAATCAGGGATTCCGCCAGGATTTTGAGATTTGGGGTGTAGTCAAAATTGGGCCGTAGTCAGTAATTTTGAAATGTTGGTGTCAACTCTTGACGACAAAATCTTTAAAGTTGGGGTTAGTATGCACGATTTGGAGCTGAAATCCCCCCCCCACAGTTGCCGGAATCTGGTGAAATTTCTGATTGTAACAAGCCCAGCAGATACCGTAGGCCATACCTTCCATTCCAGATTACTAATGTAAATTGAACATACAAAGAAAATACGTCAATGATTTTTTTTCTGCTTAATTTCTATCAGAAATAGCAGAGGTTACATATTCAAACTGTATCAAAATGAAAAGTTACAAATGGTCAAAAGCAAAATTAGCATGTTCCTTATAAGCATAGCAGACATTACATGTTTCACATTTCAACCGTAAGAAAAGAGAAACACACTTAATATTAAGTTGATAAATTATAGGATTTAAACGAATTGTGAGCCTAACTAATACAGTATAAGAATACTTCTCTTCAAATAGCCAAAAAAGGCGGCCATTTTCTGCTCATATCTTAAAATTTATCTGTTCCGAACATGCCGCTGTAGATTCCAACTATTGCTGATATAACGTTCAAATTACAACACTAATGAACTAGTGTTTATAACAATGTGCACAAATGGAATAAACACGGCAGAGCTGAAATGGGTCACCGGCTGTCGAAGGATGATGGTCAGGTTTTGGATTGTGTCACCGGGTTTAGAATTCTAACCCATTGTGACCCGATAATTCGATTTAGATCTGATACCTCGGAGAATGAAGGAGAAATTTTAATAATTTCATTGAACAGTGTTTCTTTCTGGGGTGATGAGGACCGGAGATGTTATCCCGAAAGCACCAAAAATACGACGCCGAAATTCCCAGTTAAATAGATTTTCCAGACCGAGTCAATCGGGTTACCGGGTCACTTGTGTTTGTGTCAGGCCCTATGACTTTGTCGTCGAAACTGGCCCATAAGTTCTGGAACACGCATGGAAAAGAGTGTGTGTAAAGTAAGAGAAAATAAAGGGGAGAAAGAGAGGGAGGGCGGAAGAGAAAGAAGCAGCGAAGACACGATAATAATACATCAGGAAAGGGAGAAACAGAGAAAGACCAATGGAAAACATGAAAAGCATTATCATTATGCTAAAGAACTGAAACTATTTTCTCTGACTCTCGCCAGTGATGCTTAGTAAATTCTCCAGCCCGGCGATGTATCTCTTTCTGCAGCCATTATTTTCTGCGAAAAAGATACTGGCGAGAAATCGAACCGAGGTTTTCCAATTGAAAGTAGGCACGATAGCGATACTCTACAGGTGGCTTTACCCAAACCGTGTTTAACAATTCGTATTGTGTTTCTTTCTGAGAATAAAAGCATGAAAAGTAGATACTTCAGATCAATGACGTATTCTTAACTGTCCTGGTAACCCCCATAGACTTTATTTGGACTTTTTCAACCAACATTTGTAAATCATTTTCCTCTCTATAGTGACTCAGGTATTTCATTCCAGAATATGAAGAATTTTTCGTTTTGAATGAGAAGTTAAGATTAGATTCTTCACAATCGCTTTATTAAAAACTTTAGCTTGAACAGGGTTTGAACCTATGTTGGCTTGTTTTAGTACTGAAAAGTCCAGCACGTTTCTTCTACTCCATCTTGCCAATTGAAGACAGATGTCATGAATTACTAAGTTCTAAGCTAATCTTTGGCTGTAAGTTGTTTAAACCAAAGTGTACGCTAAAATTTCTTTATTCGATGACATACAAACAAATTAGTGCCCACTAATATCCGAAATAAGAAAAACCCAGAAAAAATGCAAGAAATAATAACATATTATGTATTAATTTTGCCGGTGAAGTTCATAAGGTACGCTTATGTGTATTAATAATAATAATAATAATAATAATAATAATAATAATAATAATAAAATACAGTGAAACGTTCGATGACGAATAGCTTTAAGTTCCTCGCAGAATAGCATTCAATAGGACGGAAGTAAAACTTTGTCAATAGTGTAATATATTGAAAAGAACACTGACAACTTAATGATTTTAAGGGGAAAAAAACTCTCTATAGCAGACGAGGCCAACACATCGCGGTCTTCTTTGAATGTTTCTGTTTAAAACTTTGTTCGGATGTAAGCCATTTTCTTATTACGAAGACAAATGAAGATTTCGAGCAAGTCAGGCAAGGCCGGCAATTGGTCGTCGAGGATAGGGTCGACGACGGGTATTGAAAGATTCCGACAAGGAATCGACGCTGGATAGCGGGTGTTGGGCGGGGTTATGACCCTAGGCCGGCAAGTCTGGAACCGACGGAGGCCCGAAAAATTGCTCGACAACCAAACATCACTCATGGATCGGCGCCGACCTTACTCTAACTATGTCTCGACTACTAGTGGTCATTTCTATCCCCGACAACGGTCAACTAAAATCCCGGTCTTGGTTGGCATTTGGCCTACAGAGTTAGATTTCCGGCGCCGGTTACCCTTGCAAACAACACTGTCTTAACGCAAAGAAATATAAAAATGTTTTCTTCCGGGTTACTGGTTCAAAGCTTTTCCCAATTGATCCGGTGACCTATTTCAGCTTTTCAGCTTAGCGTGGAGTCACTAGCCTAAACGTAGGTTGGTTCTTTTTTTATCGTTGGATTCGACTTATGACTCTTAGCTAATAAATTTTGACGACTTGTAAGTAACCAACATACGTAATACGAAATTTTAGTTTACATGCGAGGAAAATACAACATTGAACATACGTATGTGTAACATTTTTTCTGAATGAATTGTATTCCAAATTAACACATGTGTATGCATATCATTTTTGTCATATGTCGAATTATACAATGAATACAGTTTGGCATTTTTCTGAATAAATCCAGTTTGGGGTCATTTTTTGTCTTTTGTTTTAAAGTATACCAATATGGACTAAGCTCCTAAAAACTTAACTCCTAGAGCCCCAGCACACAACAATGCATATTATCAGCTAACGATAACATACAGTCGCTCGTGACGTTGTGAGTACAAGGCACACGTATCGTGCGGATTCCTAGTCCAGAAAGGCAGATTTTTTCTTCCGAACCCATTGACCGACTCTGAAGCCATATTGTTCAAATTTCTAGTGTTCACGCTGTAAATATGGGGTGACATATATTTTTTTGGTGAAAAAAGAGTATACCCTAATGCTGTACAGCAAGGAATTAGTTGTTGCCGAAAGAGGTATTGAAAATTAATGCCCAAGCATGCCCGCTCATTGATTCAGCCAATCCCGCTCTGTGTGGTGTGTCACCCGAAACTCCTCGAGAACACTCGCAACTTTTAAATAGTACGGTCAAAAACTGTCCAAAACTCCACTTTCAACTTCCCAATTTTGATTTTATACCACCACTCCAAACTGAAAACCTGGCGGAATACCGGTATCCGCACCTATTGCGATTTGCAATATTGAAAATCAGCGCCTAAATAGACTGACCCCCCACAAGGAAACGTACAAGGGAGGTACGAGGAAAACACACGATATGCCAGGGAAATTACCCCTTTTTCTCATACAAAGAAAGACTGCTATACAGGCGCGTATTCAAGTATTTAATATATGAAAGTAAGATTGAATTCCAGTAATTTCTATCATTATAGCCTATAAAGCAGGCCGAAACCGGAAACATCTTATATTTTCTGGCTGGACATCCTCAGCAATTCAAAATGTAACAAAAGTCAGCTGTTCTATCATCCTACTACGCTCTATTAAGTCATAATCCTCTTCCTTAAAGTAGAATTCAGCTCTCACTGTTGTTAGGAAGTTGAAAGGAAAGAGTAAATATATTCATCAACAAAATGATATGCTTCGTTCTCTGACGTGCTTGAGAAGAAGTCAAAAATGTCTTATATATCTTCCTCCTGATGTATCCGGGTATATTTTTGTCATCGAGGAATGTTACCAGGTTTTCTGTTGCCATTTTTAGCGACACGCGATTAACTTCACAGTAGGGCTTTGTCCTTTGATACCCTTCGGCAACAAATGCTGAAAAGAAACTTCACAAATACGCTTGATGCATTGTGTAACTCTAAAAAAGATTATAGATTGCTTTTTTCAAGTTTAATGATCAATGAAACAATTTTGTCATAATAAAAAAGTGAAAAAAAAAGATTCAGTGTAAAGACAATTTTCATCATAAACACTTGTCTCTCCAAGATTCTTTCTGCTATTCTTCTTTCAACAACACCTTGGTCTTCCTATAGGTCTCCACGACACGATTGAATTCTTTGTTTTCCGCCATCCGAGCTACGTGGCTTGTCCATATAAACTATTGTAATTTAATTATCCTTACAATACCAGGTGCAGGGCTGTACAAAACTGCTTTTTAATTGTACTTCGCTATAACTACAATTACTTCAAGTGAAAAGTACCTCGTGAGAACTGAAACTACATTTTCAGAAGATGTATTTAAAACTACTTCACAGTAGCGTGTCTACGCTACTCGCTGCTTTCATAACTGTGTACTTCCGTGGCATATTTATCATGCAAATAGTTATCACTAGCTCAAAGGAAAGCCGGAGGGACAATTTAAAGTAAATTTACCATAGAGTTAGGAATATAAATAGAGGGAACCTTAGGCTGTTTTGTTTGAAATGGGAATGAAGCCAAGAGACGGAAGGTACGAGACTTTCGGCTATTTTAACTGGTCCCATATTTGGAGTCCCTCTTTTCCGAGTATTGCCTCTCTGAGGAGCAATCATCCTCCTATGAAAAACGCAATCCTCACAGTATTCGATATTGAGGGAATCTAATAGGGCCACACAAGATGGCTGCCGATGATCCGGAACTTGGCGTCATGTGACGTCATGTATGATCTCTCTATTTTTTTTCCTAACTCTATGACATTTACGATAAAAAGGAAGGAATTTACTTACAGCTTATTTGTTCCATGTGAGAACACATACACACACAGTAACTTGCAGACTTCTTCCATATTTCGAGCCTTGTTGAAATACCGAGTTCTTCATTCTGCAGTGTCCTCCATTCTCCAGTCATTTCTTCACGTTTTGAACAATATATCTTTCTCACAATCTAATGCGTAGAAAGCTTAATTAGAACTAAAAATTTGGTCGATATTGGATTCGACTTAAACTGGACAAACGAGATTAACCCCTCCGCTGCCTGGCTTCATAAACTCATTCAATTTTTCAATGACATCAGTCAATCGCTTTTAAATAGAGATCATTGGTAAGACTATCAACAGGCTGTCATTAACAATCAACTCTAAAAGCGATTCTGGACTGACTGCTACCATTTAAAATGTCTTGAATATATGAAGCCAAGGAGCGGAGAGAGCATTTAATATTGTTTGTGCACTTCCAATCTAAACAAACATGGAACAAAGTTTCGGTTCTAACTTCGTTTCTACCCTTGATATCGCTGTTCGACCCGTCTTTTTTTACCCTTGTCTTAATTCTTACATAAAACATACATATTATTTGCAATATTTTCTATTACTTTCAGATAACGGAATACTACTTGTATTATAGGAATAACTCAGAAATTAAGACTTAAATAAAAAACGGGACGCGCAGTTATAAAAAGCGTATGGAACTGAGTAAGATGTGATAATTTTGCCAACATTGAATTGAACTGAAAGTGGAAAAATTAGCGTCTATCTCTCGACACTAAGCAGTCAGTTCAGTATTGTTACGTAGAGCTCGTTGGTAACTAAAGTGTAAATATTCGTGCAGTGTTACCAACTTATTTTTTTTTTCAAATGGTGGTACGTTCGTATTATCATTTCCTTGGCTATTGGTTATGCTAGTGATTCAGAATCAGTGTTGGTGCTAGTAATCTGCTTAAAAAAAAACACGTGTTTTATTTCTCGTACACTGAAGTGTTTATAAGTTTCATTGTTATAAACTGGTGGCTTTGTTCTTATTTCCTCTAGGTAGTAATTCCACATGCTTGTCTCGCAAATACTCGCATCCGCTGGGTTCACTTCATTTGTTTTTTTGTTCTTTATTAACTCTGTAGCTCTCACTTCCGACTTCGATTATCATTCTTTCCTTTTTATGACTTGTTTTCCATATTTAATTCCTTCCCTTCCACAATTATTTCTTTGTGTTTCTGAAAGGCTTTGTAACCAAAATATTTGTTCACGTTGATATTGTTTGAGTAATTACGGATGTTTTAGTCAGTGATTCCGGCAGGTATTTCCAGTTTGGGGGATGCAGAGCAAAAATGTGTGGGGTTAGCAGGGTTTAAATAGAGATTTGCACTGGCTTCTATCAAACTTTTTCGATCTTTAAATATTTTAAAGCTACGTGGTATTCAAGAATTTTGGGGATTCTGACTAAAGTCCTGTTTTTAGCGGATCCCCCAAGATTGGTCCTTTTTATTTTCGCTTTGTCTGTTAAGGCAAAAATACCTGAGCAAACCTCCGTCAGGATGGTCGGCCACTGGATTGAACCCACGACCTCAATGTGACGCTCTATCACTGATCTACGGTGGCTCAGTGTCTTGTAACCAAGTTCAAATTCCTTCAAAAATTACGTAGTAAATTATGTTATTCCCTATGATAGCAATATTGAACTACGTCGCTGGAATAGAACGTGTACCGGTACGCTTTGCACGTGATTGAGTAAAGTACTATAAAATATTCAAACCGATAATTAGAATATCATGCTTAATGATCTGTTCCAACCTAATCAACCCTGGATAGCAGTAAATTCATGTCGGGTGTTCGGGACGGGCGTAAGCCATAGTGCTGTTACCGCCCATACAATTAATTTTATCTTATCATGTCGGGTGTATTTGTGAAAACAATCCATGCTTCTTTGATTTGATGGCATAACGTGCATCATTAGTTACTGTAATATGTGACTGCATTCCAACCGGAAAGCTATAATCATCCCACACCAATCACTATATCGCCAATCACGTTAATGTTACTGTTTTCACACTTAATTTACCAGTGAGAACGGTTGATATCTCACTGAAAATACTGCTGGGGAGGTTACTCAACCAGCTTGTATGCGAAAAGTCGATCCTGATATAACAAAGGTATAATGTTCAGTCTTTCTTGTGTTATATCAGGATCGACTTTTCGCATACAAGCTGCTTGAGTAACCTCCACAGCAGTATGTTCAGTGAGATATCAACCGGTCTCACTGGTAAATTAAGTGTCTCTGTTAGTAGCGATTTACAACAGCATAATTACAAAAGCTGTGTTTAGAGGATGAGAAAAAATCCTATCGTTTCATTGATGAACATTAGCGTAACAAAAATATGTAATACTTTTATCGAAAATATTTATGGAGCGTGTCAGTGCCTAAAAGACAATGAAACTAATGTATTGTGTGATTCACTAATGACATTCCATTACTCAACTTAGAATTAATACTTCCCGTGCGTGAAACATGTCACACTCGAAAGCAAAGAAAAAACAAATCATTCAGCCCGCTTAAGCACAATACCGTGAATAGAATTTTCATAATTGCAAAAGCTTTCATTATAATCATATTTTCAGATATCGTCATGCAGGATATGAACACCTTTATTACAGTTTATATTAGCGTTACGTTAAGTTCATTCATGTTAAGTAATTATCTTTATGATTATTAATTATTACTCATCAAGGTTAACTGATAATTTAGAATATTCTGAACGAATTATCAACTCGGTCTCAAATGTTTTTCAAACTCTTGTCATGTGTAACCAAGGATTTAGATACGGGAGATGGACCGACTGGTCCAATGCAATTAAGCTGGGTCAACTTGACTCCGGTTTTCGATTACTCTTGCCTGGTGAATTGGGATTTACATGCGTCTTATTGGTATGTGGAAGCAAAGAATGGATGAAGACCTGGCTAAGGAAGTGAGGAGGAAGATTTGAATATTTTAAATAAGGTATTGTACAGAACGCGATGTTCCGTTTTTAGTCAATTACACCTTCCAGGTGATCATAGCTTGTGGTGGCTTCAATTTCGGGTCACTAGAAATAGATCCGTCTCCCGTATCGAGATCCATGGACCCAGCTTAATTGTATTGGACCAATCGATCCATCACTTATTAACATCTTATTTAAGTAGATGTATTGGAAATAGGACAAGGGACTCCTCTATCGCTGACTGTATTTGTTTATTTTGTTTCAATTACATGGTTCCCTAAAGCTGTAGTAGGGAACGAGAATAATTACTTTTAAAAACCTATTAATGAAAGGAAATAATGAAAACAAGTTTTAAAAATATGTAAAAAAATATTAATCGTTTTTCCTTCCTTTCATGACGTTAACTGTAAAGCTTCAACGCTAATTTCTAAACATATTCATTAAGTAGAAAAAGGACGTTTAAATTACAGCTTTAATATTAAAAGAAAATCTTTCGGCATAAGCTTCATAGATTTTAGAATAATTTTAAAATTCTTGTGAAAATATGTTTAGAAATATTTCAAGTTATTTTGTGATAAATGGTTCAAAAGGTTTAAAAATGTTGTATTTCCTTAAAATACACTGAGGAAATGACAATTAATTGAAACAAAATTATCAAATAATAATCATATTAATAATAATGGAAGATTAATTATTTACTTAATATTTAAGCTGTATTATCAAACTAGCGACCTTTAAAAACAGTTGCAGTTAAACAAAGTAAAATTTATTTATAATACATTTTTAAAAAGATCATAATAAAAGGAATGTAAATAGTTACTTAAAAAAATACATTTGGCGGTTTATAAATTAGTTTAATGAATATCGTGTATAAAAATAATAATATATAATAAAATAAAACCTTAAAAGTTCACTTTTACATATTGTAGCGGCGAATAAAATTATATTCATAATTTCATTCTTAAAAATCTATTTTTATTTTAAGCTTTTAGAGCTAATATGCGAATTGCACAAAATTAAAATTTTGACAATGTCAAGGTTGGGTACCACTGTTCATGTATAAAAATGTCCAAATAAAAACAGATATAAGAAACACTGGTTTATGCAGGAAGTAACCTCCAAAACCACAGGAAAAGTCACATACAAGAAGATGTAGAGAACTATTTACAAATATCCCCACCCGTTGTCAACAAGAACAATATGTGAAAAATACATCATTTTTCTTGTGTTTACATGCGTGTGCATGGATACAAAAGTCAAGGATTCTTTTTGAAAGCACAATTTGTTCATTATGTATGGATTCCATACTCAATCGTGGCATCTCTGCTCCTCTCCAAAGATAAGATTTTTTTACAAAACCCTATCTCACGACTACCTAACAATATGTAGGCTAGAAAGTGCGCATGTAGTGTTAGACATTGCATGCAGTACTTGCCTTGATTAATGAGTGTTTCGTATGTGGGAATCCGAGCCATGAATGAAGAGTTTTAATGTATTTTACCTTCCCTGTTTGTGAAGTTTTTAATTACTAATTCAACTCTTAGAATGCTCTGTTTAAGCGTGCATCGTCGCTGGCCTCATATTTTGAAGGGCTCTCGAATATGTTAACCTGTGACTGTCTTGAATTTTTAGCACTTCTTGTTACAGCAGAGGATAAGACTTTCTTCTCGCATTGTCTCTCTCTTTCTATACAAAAACTTGGACTAGCTTTTATTTTTTCACAAAACTTTTATTTTACTTTTAATTTTGTGAAAGAATTTCACATTTTAGAAAACACAATTTAGTGTTTAGTAAGTTATCAAGCAAAGAAGAAGAAGAAGAAGAGTAAAATGAATCTTACAGATAACTACTGTTAGGGCTCATTTTCAAACCCGCTTGCGTTGCTTGCGATTTGGGTGAATAGCCAATCGAAACACGTGTTAGAATACATAATAAAACTACACCCCAAACACAAGGTATTTCAATTGGCTACTCACGCTAATCGCAAGCAACACAAGCGGGCTTGGAAATTAGCCTTTAGGTTTACCAT
This sequence comes from Lepisma saccharinum, assembly GCA_022664845.1. Classification (NCBI taxonomy): domain Eukaryota; kingdom Metazoa; phylum Arthropoda; class Insecta; order Zygentoma; family Lepismatidae; genus Lepisma; species Lepisma saccharinum. The sequence continues at coordinate 23,104 of JAGDQP010005851.1, read as the reverse complement.
ATTTTTTTTTCAGTGGACGGTAGTTTGGTTACTTCAAAGAACAAGAACAACTGCAAGTATATTTAACGTTGTAGATCACCCCCGCCATCTTGGTATGACCTTTCGATTGATTTACATGGGAATTGTTTTACTAGTCTTATGACTGTCTGGATAGTAATTTTTAACTTCTGTTTTCGCCTAGTGTTACGCCATGTTTTCTTTGACTCGTGCTGTTCAATAGATATGCAATATTTTACACACGAACGGTATAATTTCCCGTTGACATCTTGTAATGTATATGGTAAACTATCATTTTACTCATGTATCTGAAGAAACTTCACAAACTAAGACTCTGCAAAAGTCGAAATAACAATCAAGGCACATTTAGTGAGAGCGGAACTTAAATATTCTTCTTTCTAACAGACATAAGACGAGAAAAACGATTCCCATGTAAATCAATCAAGATGGCACGGGTGATCTACACCATTAATATAAAATCATGAAATGAAACATTTCTCAAGACAAACACGCTTCTCAAATTAATTCTTGGATTATTTCATTTTCTACGTATCGATACTGGAGTGACAGTTTAGTGTCGAAAGAGAGACTCCATAGCAAATATTTAACCTCGTTTCTCCACTTCCATGACTCCAGTGGAGTGCTAACTTGCTCATGACTCCAGTGTGAACTTCGAATTTAACGCTCCCTAAAGGGTTGTCACACCCGTTGCGCTAGCTGTGTCACGCGCGTTATGTAACAAGTGCTATTTATCTTCTATTTAAGATTATTGAAGCTCAAGATGCAGGTCAAATATTTAGAACTGATATGTGTACTTCATTCACACCTTATAAGTCACTGGAAAATAAGAGTTACCAAAAAAAATATACAAACTTTTACCTGTAAATGCAAAACCACAATCCCACCTATACATGTGTTTGTATTAGCAAATTAGAAAATTTAATTTAATAACACACTCTTTTTCTTGTTACTTTGGGATAATTTACTCTTCAACTACAACTTCCACTGGAAATTTCACTATTTTAATATAAATTTTGAACCTCAGGCTCACTTTACGTCAAATAGCCGATATGCCTTCAACCATATTATGCACGAGGAAGACTGTATATTAGCTGAAGGAACATCGTTTTAACAATTGGCGTGATGTGATGTATGTGATAGGATTATGTAATTGAGGGTATTATAAAGCGTACTCCTTCAAATTCTTCAAACGGGCTATGCAATAGAATCCTAAAAGAAGAATAAAAACTTATACAAATATTTTTTTAAATAATCAAATAACTAAAACCATCATAGGAGCAGAAAGCAAACATTATGTAGGCTATATGAAGCATGAACGGAATTAATAGCAATATTTCCAACTACCTACCAGGAAAGAAGATTTTAGACTCTCCAAATGCTCTTCACAATATGCAAATGTTCTTTGAGATTCGTGCTCTTCTTTTATCTCACTGTTTTCTTCTGACCACTCACTTTTAACTTCAAGTTCGCTGGCACCAATTAAAGATTTTTCTGTCGATACAATTCTTTCCCACCAGGATAATGGATCTACATCATCATCGGTCTTTGCACCAATTGAACTGCATGGCTGCTTGAAAATATAAAGGAGTTGCAAATAAATAAAAAAGAGGCTTTCAGAAACCACATCAGGTAATAGCCATGTAGCATCACCTCACTCTCAGATGATTAGATTGAAACGGCGGTAGTACAGATTAGATTAAGAACAACAAGTCTCGTCACACCACTCAACCTTTATATGTAAAACTAACGGTGCTAATGTATGATAAAGGAAGAAATGACTAATATTATATCCTTTTGATTTAACAAGTTAAAATTACACATTGCAGAATTGCTTTATACTGAAGCTTCTGAAATAACAGCGCGAAAGTTGTTACAGCATCCAAGAGACTACAAACACAAGAACAGCAGATTGCACACCTTTGAGTTGCCATTGCTGTAAAAGGTACAAACTTTTAAAATATGCCAAATTGAGCTACACACGATTCCATTCAATGCATGGTACAACTAATGGGTAAACAGTGCCTAAACACTTTCATGGATCGTTCCCACAGAATATATTACTCTGAAGAGTTTAACAAAATCGTTAAAATTATTCGTGGCCTTGCGAAAATGTGGCAAATTCATGAAGATCGCATATTTGTTGGAAGCGTGAATAAAAAGAAGATGGGTCCTTGTTTATCACTCTGTATAGAAAAAGAAATTTAAGAAATTTGTGACGTTCACGTAAGCGGAGCCATCTTAATCTATTAAATTAGGACGAAATACGATCATAGTATATAAGGTTAAACATGTAAAGAGCATTTTGGACGTGCTGGAGATGTCTTGCCTACTAATCTGTAAGGTATGAGCATACTACATCATTGTAGTCAATGTGTGGCATAGAAATAGTCTTAACGATACACGTAGCAACGAGTTTATTCGAGGTGCAGATTACAAAGAAGCGAAAGTCCTGATAGATGCGTGATTAACACGATCATTGTAATATACGTATCTTAGACAAACATTGCGGCCACGAATATATTTGGACGCTAGAAAAATAGCTTTGTGTTTCCTTGGGTTAATGCACCAACAATTATATTTTAACAATTTAACTAATATTAACACATCAACTCATTTTATTTATTCCATGATGCAGCTCAGAAGAGAAGAAGAAAATTTGAAGGCCAAGGGAATAAACGTGATAACGGCAGTAAGATGATAGCTAAATCATTCGTATAGATATCAAAAGGGGAACTAATACACTGCCATATAACATTATTTTATCGATGAAGATTTGTTGTTGGAGAAGAAGGAATATTAGTGGCCGATCAGGTAAAAGTGATTCCAAAATACGGCAGTTTCAGAAGAAAAAAATAGTTTCAATTTAGCAATCAGGTCGTCTTAGCAAACAGATTGGAAAGGTTTCGTACAAATAAAAAAAACTGGTATTGTCGGATGCATATGATCCGCGGCTTGTCAAGACGTGTTACGTGCTCCAACGCAGTATTACATGCTATGGTTTAATTAAATCCTGGATGTAAAGGTTTCAGTAGTTTGTTATCTTGAAGGTAGCTTTGGATTTGAACTTTAACAGTATATTCTAATTACTTGAATAAAGCCGGGAGAATGATGATTTGCCAGAATTGTGTTGCACAACTCGCAGTGCCAGTTTTGGGCAGAGAACGTAGCACTTCCAAAGGAATGTTCCATATTTGATTAAAATATAAAATACGACAGTAACATAAGCTAGAATTTGAGGTAGGATTAGTTAAAAAAAACTGCTCTAATATTACGTCAACGCATACTGCATTTCAATTAACTTACAGTTGCAAACAATTTATCAAAGAGTAATCGTGTATCCACTAACGGTATGTGATTCACCTTGCCTGAAAGTCCTGTGGCCTACGTGATGTGTATTTGTGAGCAAAAGTACCACTAGTGAACGGCGTAATTTATTTTATCTTCTGCGGTTTTGATATAGGTGACATCGTGAGGTATCACTTTAGTAGGTTCTGTAATAGGTCAATAGTTTCGTAACTCAACAGTTTCTAATCAATTGTAGCATCCAACCTGCATAATCGGAAGCGGTAAGGACATTCTAAGACTGGCAAACGTTTTTGGTGAGTGAAAATTATAAGTGAAAAATATAAAGGTGTTTCAAATCAACAATTGTTACTTTTAGGAACCGCATCGAGTGATAACAATCTAGCTTCCCCTCGCTGTCAGATTATTAGCTTGAAACACCAGTGGTACAGATTAGATTAAAACAATCTATACATTTCTTTTAAGTTTTGTCACACCATTCATTATTTTATATGTAAAAACAAAGGTGTTAAAACTTGTATGAATGATCTCAGTCAGCTAATATTAATGATGACTGAAATAAAAAAAAATCTTCAGCAAACTTTTATGCTTACCAATATTCCGCGTAAGTGACCAGTTAATACATGCATGTTATCACTTAAATAAAAAAAATAGGTGTCGTTATCCTTTTTGTCTCAACGTTCACTTAGATACCATCTTAAGAAACGAACAATCCATTTTATCTACTCATCTATAACTATTTCTCTCAGCCCATGCCATAACATTGTGTATTATCTCGAAACGTTTGGCAATTACAAGAGTTAATTTCTAGATCAACAGTAAACTTACCAAATAGCTTTTGTAACTGAAGATATTTAAAAATGTGTCCCCTGAAAGTTATTCAAAACTTCATGCTCGTTTTAAGGAAGACAGAACAAACCATTGTATTCATTTTTAATTTCGAATTTGGCCTCACAAACCGTATTCCAGGGACGCCTTCGTTTTCCGAAGTTTCACTGCTTAGATCTGCATATCCCATTTAGTATGTTGCTGTGCTTTTAATATGTGTGATTAAACATATATTTACTGAAAATACTAATTTCTATTATGCGTGGTCGAACAGCTTGACACCAGCAAATTATTAACACTTGAACCTTGCAATATGTATACACGTTGCGTATAAACTTAGCTTCTCTGCACACCAAAACATATATGTCATATATAAGTACACGATCATTCAAGAAATTGTGTAGGCGTTTATATTCGAAAGAAACATTACAATACGCACAGAGAACTCATGTACCGATAGGTACGTAAACATTGCATGACAACCGAACTGTTGACATCTAGAAGTGTTCGGCACAAAGACGTATCGACATAAAAAAACGAAAAAAAAACAACCGAAAAGTCTATGGCATAAGACGTTTGAATATAGCGCCGAAAGAAACAACAAAGAAGCGAAATCCCGAACAATGTTGTGAATGTAATTACATTCAGGATTTCGAAAAGTACTGATTTGCTCATAGCATATATCATCCTAGTTTGGAACCTTTATTTACCATTCGCTTGAGTTACGACATCCGAAAACCTTCTAAACCCTTCTAATTGACACTATGAATTAACTTTTCTAGCTGCCAAATAGTATGACATATCGAAAAGTATTGTCTCCAAAATATGTTGAAAAATTATCGCTTGTTTCAGCGAGAGCCAAATCAATCCAAGTTTCTATTTAAAATTTTGAAGTTGTCCCCGTAGAAATATTTCCAAAACGCCCCTGAATTCAGCAGCTTTGCCATGTATGTTTGGACATTCACTTCGGTATTAACATTTTTTGATTAAAAGATTTCAGCGCACTAGGAGCTGAGATATGGATTTCGAAAAAATAAGACCTATAAGAACGCGAAAGCACTTTTAAGACAATTTTCGATATGAGTTAAATTGAAGGTCGAAACAACCGGCAGCTAAAAGTATTTTTAGATTCTATTTTAGTAATAACAAAAACATTCGTTGATTTGAATGTATTCTTACTGTTGACAATAATGAATCATTTCAAAATAGTTAAGGCAAGGAAGTGTTTAATATATCCACATCGCGCCAACACACTGCTGCTATATGCTGCCAAGTAGTTCTATACATGCCGAATTCAACGCACCTTTAATTGAAGAAATGGGTATCCTCTATTCGAAATGTACCATAATTGGAAAATAATAGATCATACAATCTTGGATGAAGCAAATCTCAGGACTTTCTCACTACGCTGTAAAATTAGTACAATTTTAAGTATTACAGGAATTTATTTATTTATGTTATTCGTTGCCAATATAGCATTAAACAAGCATTTGTCTGCGCTTTATTATTATAATCTCGCGAAGCAGTTTTGTCGAAATAAAGTACAACAGTTAATGTAGCGGGTTTAAATGCATAAACGAATACATATTGAAACAAAAAATACTATGGATTCTAAACAAAAATACGAATTTCCCTTATTTGAGGAAACACAAGCACCTCGCTGGTTGAAGTGGATGAAAAGACTGGTTGAAAATGAAACTGCTTTAGAGCATTCCTTTATAAAACGAATTTTAATATAGGGTATAGAAGACATGCATCTCACACTATCTCTTTTTATTTAACAACTTCAAATTATTCATTACAGAAATGGTTTATACTGAAGCTTCGTACGCGAAAGTTAGTACAACAGCTATAAAAGAATAAGTCAAAAATATGTTATTAGTACTTCCACATACTAGCCCTCTAACTGCTCAGATTCTCAACGGGTTTATCATATTTATAAACTTTCATAAAACAGGCACATTCTTACTTTATCATAAAACATACATTTGAAAAGTTTTTAATTAGCGATGTTATTAAGATCGAACAAGGATCATGCGTTGTCGGTTGCAATAATTCATCACATCGCAACGCAATGCAATATATTATATTGGCTGCAAGCTAGAAGCGAATGAATATATATATAAAAGGAACACTAATTTGGTTATGCGAATCCTAAAAATGAGCTTGTAATTCAAAATGTTTATAGGTACTAAAAAACTGACCCATTTAGTAATTATCAAATAATGTTAGGTACCCGAAAACGGCACGGAGACGTTTATTTCAAAAGTAGCACGAAAAAATAAAAATGGTCTGTTCTTTCCTTTTTTTTCCGCCTCACAATGTTTTCGTGCTTTTTTTTAGATCAGTAGCTGGGGTATGGAAAGAAAATTGTTCAATCCAGGTATTGGCGTACAATAGAAAATGGACATACACGCATTGGGCAAGGAGCAGTTAGCCCTGACCTATTGAAAAAAGAAACTGCTCCAGAAAAATAAGAAACCTATACTAATGCTGTCCAATAAACATTCTGGATATGGCTCTTATAAACACTGGCCGTAAAATTAGCTTAGTTAAGCACTTACCTCAATTAAAGTATCCGACAGTTCCATCTTCTCATCCTTCACTTCTTTGAACTCTTCCGAGACAACGGAACTGTGAAATGTTGTACTGGCATTACGATCCATATTTCTTATTTACTTAAAAAAACACATCAAATACAGCACATCTACTGCTCTCTGAAACAAAAGAAAACATATTTGCTGAATAACTATGTACTCATTTGTACTTATAATTATGTCAAATTTATCCTTGGATAGATTTAATAATTTAATGGTCTAATAATTCATTTTAAACCATTTTAAATTAAATATCATGTGTTGGGTTTTAATTTGACGGCAGTGACTACAGCTATGATTTACTTAGATATTTCCTAAATATATTTTTCAGGGTTGTAGCGGGAAATATAATGACAGTAAACTCAGATGTAAGGAAGACAGTCATTTAGATCAGTTATCTTCCAACTTAGTATCAAACCCGATTTCGCACTTTCCAGAGTTGCTTTCGTCCAGTATAGAGAACAGACCAAAAACCACTTCATGTGTTTACAAAAATATTGATGGTCGTAATAGTAGTAGCATAAAGGAACAGAACGCCGACAAAATATTGTCTCCTGTAGAAGCATCTTTAGATGATAGCAAAGGATCAAAAGACGTAAGTAAACAATCGCGTGCTGAACAAACAGTTGGCTCAAAAACATGGTAAGATACGTCCTCAAAATGCGGTACTTTGAGACGACAAATTAGAATACGCACAAGCAGCAGGTCTTTCGATTGTAAAACTTGTGGAGCTAATTTTACGGAATCCTGTAACTTGAAAGTACACATGAGAATCCATACAGGTGAAAGACCGTTTGAGTGTAAAACGTGTGGATCTAAATTTATCCAAGTAGGTGATTTGAAGAGACACATGAGAATCCACACAGGCGAAAGACCGTTTGTGTGTAAGAGCTGTGGATCTAAATTTATCGAATCCGGTTCTTTGAAAGTACACATGAGAATCCACACAGGCGAAAGACCGTTTGTGTGTAAATCCTGTCGATCTAAATTTACCCAATCCAGTGCTTTGGAAAGACACATGAGAATTCATATAGGCGAAAGAGCGTTTGAGTGTAAAAGCTGTGGATTTAAATTTAGACAAGCAGGTGATTTCAGGAAACAAATGAGAATCCACACAGGCGAAAGATCATTTGAGTGTAGAACTTGTGGATCTAAATTTACCCTATCCGGTGCTTCGAAAACAAACATGAGAAAATCATACAGGCGAAAGACCGCATATGTGTAAAAGTTGTTGATATAAAATTACCAAATCAGGTGATTTAAAAAAAACATGAGAATCCACGGCAGGAAAAGTCCATTTGAATATAAAAGCTGTGGAGCCCAATTTATGAGATTCATCACTTGAAGAAGGACATGTAAAAACAAAAATGCCATTTTGAGTGTAAAATAAGTAGAATTAAACTTACATGCACCTTAAAATTATTCTAAGAATTTACACAGGACATGAATATTGCTTTACGTACGTCCTTAGCAAAATCGAGAAAAACAACAGCAATATACTAAAATCAATGTTCCTCTTAGCCTGCTGTTAACACTGATGGACGATGTTGTCAAATATAACTCTGTGTGCTTTCTGCCAATTTGAATAATTCTAGAAGAAACATAATAATTATTCCCACATAACCGTCGCGTGCAGTTATTATGACAACAGGAGAAGCATTTTTAGAAAAGATGGTTTCGAAAACAGCTAAACAGAGTACCATATTGAATCAGATATCATTTAGGAAACTACTCTGAGCGCCTGGAAACTGCTATGTGTTTGTGGTAATGCAAACAAAGCTAGATACGTAGGATCACATTTACAACACGCGAAGGTTCCACGGTTAAGAAGTAAGCAAAGCACTGACGGTCCGTGAAAAATATAATGACTTGTTTTGTGGAGATCCTTTAAACGCCAACAATAGAAAATATCGTAAAGTAACTTTTATTCTAATTTCAGCTGAAAGAACGCGCACGAGCCAATTCAGTCACGGAACGTTTCCAATGTGAAACATGTGAATATAAATGTGTTAATAAAAGTAATCTGAAAACACACATGTTAACACAAACAGGTGAAAGGCCTTTTCAGTGTGGATTACGTGAATATAAATTTACACGAAACAGGCTTCTGAAAATACACATGTTAACACACACAGACGAAAAGCCTTTTCAATGTGGATTATGCAATTATAAGTGTACTCGAAAGGGTAATCTGAAAACTCATATGAACACACACAGATAAAAGGCTTTTCCAATGTGGATATAAATTTACTCGTAAGAGTAATGTAGAAAAGAAAGTTATTAATACATCCAGGTGAAAGGCCTTTTCAATAAAAATGTTAAAATAAATGTATTCAAAATAATAAGCTGAAAATACGCATGCAAACAAGTGACCTTTTCAATGTGATACGTGTGAATATAGATGTACTGGGAAAACTAGTCGATGAAAACGCATACATACTAAACGCCTTCTCACTGTTAATATAATTATATTAAAAAGAGTAAAACCATATGTTAACACAAATAGACGAAAGTATTTTTCTCAGAATGAATCAATGTATTTTAAGGAGTTGCCTCAATCGCACATACTACTATATACAGGACAATGGCGCTTGGAATGAGAAACGTAAGTGTAAATGAATTCAAAATAGTGACTCGTAAGAACGCATAGTAATTTGAAGCAACTCGTAATAACACATTGGCTTCTCCAATTGTATTATGAATGTGCTTTAAATACAAAGGAATATTCGTATCAGGAAGGGCTTTTCTATGTTAATCGTTCGGCTGCAGCTAAATAATCACGTGTTTTGAGTGTCTTCCATGAAATGTTACAATAAAGGAAAATATTTTTTCCATAAGACATCTCTAGAATCGAAATGTAAAGTTTTAATTGAAACATGGAGGAAGCATTTTAAGTGTCAAATATGTGTGTATAAACGTAATAAAGTGACCGTTTCTTTTCTTATTGAGATAATAAACGAGATCGCTGGTCCATACAAACCGAACTTTCAGATTATGATAATTTGACTTCGGAATCAATTCGTTTAGCTGCCCCTGCTGGAAATTTGAATGTTTTACTTTTATTATGCTTGGGCGTGTCAAGCTGATTAAACTGAATGCTGATGATGCGTTGCTACTCTGGAGAAATGAACAGCGTAGTCAGGAATAGAATAAGATAATTTCATTCTTAGATGGGTGAGGTATTAAATCACAAATGTATTAATTATAGGAGTAATGAGGAAGCAATGAACACCCTTTAAACTTGAAATTATTTCATTTATATATCTGTATCGTAATATAAAAAATTGTTTGCTAATATTAATGTTAACTGAATATTTATTTATATTTAAATATTTCTATCGTTTACTAATAACGAATATTACTAGGCAGAGTAAACCCTCGATTGTCCGCGTTATTTTCTTTTTTACAATTAACATATACAATTAAGCGCTTCATCGAAACGTTTAATACTGTAAATGAAGACAAAAATGTAGGAACAATATCTTTGCATATCTTTGTGACTAAATATTTTTAAACATTTCAATCACATAGTTGGACTTAAAAGGTGAGGAAATCTATCGCGCGATTGCAGAGACGTATATCTATGCTAGACCATGGTTTAGGATTAGCTAGTGCATTTGAAAATTGATGTGTAAAATTAGGCTAAGATTAAACTCCATCTTTTCAACCGGCATTATGAGTTTGATTCTAAAACTGGCAGGTCCTTTTTAATCGCTAAGCATTCCATTCTACATTTCCCCCGGCCTATACATCTCAGTAACTACAAGTCAGACAGAGATAGCAGTACACTGTAGTTTCTCCTTGTCCGAAAGGGTGAGGGAAACTTGCTACATTTTAGCTCAGGGATACTTCTTAAAAGGAACATTTAATATTATAATAAGATCTATAAATCCATTGATTAATCTTTATTAGGTGCAGTGACAAATGAGCTAGTGACAAAAGTTATTAGCTGACAACACTGCTAGTCATTCACTAAAAATGCACGGGACTGGGTCAAAAGAAATGGGAGAAGATGTCTCAACAAAAATCAGGTAAAAACTTTTAGAAAAGCGAAAACAAAATTCACCTGCGTTTTCCCCCTACGATCTGAACTTCATTCTCTAATCAACCGTAACAGAAGTTTGTTTCCCTTTCGATGGGCTTTTACCTCCACGTTTTCTGAAGGTCACCGTGACACACGCAAACACCATTTAGAAAGCAAAGAGAAAAAAATATTCTAGGTCTTTTACTAGAAATACAGGAAAACATAAAAGAGAAAAAGGTAATCTAATACATTGCCAGGTGCTGTTGAAATGAAACTGTTTGCAATGGTCAATGCAATCAGGAAAAGAGATTCACAAAAAGGAACTGTGCCTTTAGAAGCAATAAATAAGAAATAGCGAATGAAGACAGCATGAAATGGCGCCTTGTTATCAACATGACTTTGTAAATCGTTGAGAAGTGTGCAAAAGGATAAAGAACTTTAAATCGTGTAACTCGATTTAAAGGAATAATAATTTTAAAAAAGAAGGTTAGTTGAAATAATAATGTTCGGAGTGCTTGAAGGGTAGCGACAAAGTAGACACTGTTTCTTTTTCTTTTCAATTTTTCCAACTTTACCGTTTATAAAACTAAGGCTTTTATTCCCGTGATAGCCATCTGTTTCGCCTGCGATTTTCCTTTGTATCCAATTGACATACGCGTTAAAACATGTATGGTATATTATCTAGGCCCTAGTCATAGAAATCGCTAGTAAAGAACATAACGAACGCGTACATGAAAAGCCGGCCTAATATGTTAGCTCACCCGTGACGTCTTTGAAGTTTTTTAAAATGAGTTAGAAGATAGACCAAAATAACAAAAAATAAAACTGAATCCGAACATCACAACTTTCATCTTGGTGAGCACAGCCCTTTCAGTATTAAGTGCAGATCTTATTTAAGATATTTTACTATGCTCATCATTGCGAGCACAGCCAGAATTTAGAAGAGTGAAAGTGAAGAACAAATCTCTGAAAATAAGGGCTGATTTTCTTGAAAGCTTGCGCTACTTCCGATTTGGGTGAGTAGCTAATTGAAACAAGTGTTTTATTTTATTTTTTATTGTAAGATAAGTACAGCACGTGTTTCAATTGACTATTCACCCTAATCGCAAGCAATGCAACTTTTCATGAAAATCAGCCCCAAACCGTTTTTTATGCAGGCGCTCTCTAGTCTCGTGATTCGATCGCGATTTAGTAGAGTAGCCAATTAATGTACGTGTTTAAGTATTTCTGATAGCAACGCGCAGAAATAGCAAGTAAATCACGCGGCCAGTGCCTACATGAAAAGCCGACCAAAGGGAAGCATGATCAACATGTAAGGGATATTTTACTTGCAAGAGCGTGTTACTTGCGATTTGGTGAGTAGTCAATTGAAACACGTGTTACACATAGAACAGGAAAATAAAACATGTGTTTCAATTGTCTACTCACCCAAATCGCACGCAAAGAAAGCAACACAAACGGAATTGAAAATGAGCCCTAAGCCTCTGAAAAGTTTTCGGAGTCATCCACATAATTGCATAAGCCGGTGATAAATAGAAAATTCGCGAAAATGTGTTGATAACTTATTTACGTATATCAATGACCTCTATCTAAAATGGTACAGGATTGACTGCTGGCTTGGAAAATTTCCTGCATATATGAAGCCAGGGAGCAGAGATATAAACACTTAATATCGTTTGTCCACTTCCGGTCTAAACGAATACGGACCAAATTTTCATTTCTAACTCAGTTTCTTACGCTTGATCTCACTGTGCGACCAGATTATTAATTTACGTCTTAATTCTTGCAAAAAGTAACTATTATTCGCAGTATTTTCTATTATACGCAGAGTACGGTATAATAGAAAATAAAAGCAGACCACATAGCGATAAGACGCGTATAAAACGAGTTAGAACTGAAAATTTGGTCCATTTTGGATTAGGCTGGAAGTGAAAAAAAAAGAGTTTAAATCTTTGCTCTGGTGTCTATTTTCCGACTCTAGGCAGTCACTCCAGTATCGTTACGCAGAGCTCAATGGCTATTATTCACGCCGCAACAAGAAGAAACATTGCATTGCACATCGAGCTCTACGTAAACGATACTGGAGTGACTACTTAGTGTTGAAAGATAGACGCCACAACAAATATCTAAATTCGTTTGTCCACTTCCAGTCTAATCCAATGTGGACCAAAGTTTCAGTTCTATCCCAGTGTTATGCTCTTCTTATCGCTGTGTGGCCAGATTGTTGATATAAGTCTTAATTCTTGAGTTATTCATGTAAGCGTATATCGTACTCTGCATAGAATAGAAAATACTGCAAATAATATTTACATTTTTGTTGTTGCTAGAATTGAGACATAAATCAAGAAACGGGCCACACAGCGTTATTAAGCGTACAAAACTGAGTTAGAACCGAAAATTCGGTCCATATTGGTTTAGACTGGAAGTGGACAAACGACATTGAGTGTGCTCTCCGTTCCTTGGCTTCATATATTGTTAAAATTTTCAATGGCTGCAGTCAGTCCAGTATCGTTTTTTGAAAGAGGTCATTGGCTTTGCACGTAGATGAAAACATGGATTTAGATACGGGAGACGGATCTACTTCTAGTGACCTGAAATTGAAACCTTTATCTGTGATTGAAACCAGCACAAGCCATGACCACCTGGAAGGTGAAATTGATTGAAAAAATAAACTGAACATCACGTTCCGTACAATACCTTATTTAAAATATTCCAATCTTCCTCCTCTTCCTTAGCTAGATCTTCATCCATTCTTTGCTTCCACATACCCAGGCATAGGCCAACCAATAAGACGCAAGAAAATCCCAATTCACCAGGCAAGATTAGTCGAAAACCGGCGTCAAGTTGACCCAGTTTAATTGTATTGGGCCCGTCAATTGTGTACCGTATTTACATGCATGGATTAAAATCCGCTTCGATTATGATATACAGGGCTGCCAACCTCAAATGCAAAATCGTCTTGCTACTGCGGTAAATAAAATTAATATTTCTCGATAAATCATGTTTTAAAGGAAACTTATGTTTTCTCGGGGAATTAATTTATATCAATTGGGTAGATATTAGAAGTAACCACGTGATGTCATCGGGTTATCAGTGTTATCAAGCTAATTTAAAGTTTTTTTTTCTTCTTAAATACCACTACGTCAATTTCTTGAATGTTAGGTTTATCATGTATGAACACAATGTTGCAAAATGTTGAACATAACCATTCTCATCATTAAATCTCATACATAATTCACTATTAGCAACACTACATTCTGCTTTTCGATGTAAGTGAGCTTCTTTCCCCTTTATTGGCATCACGACGCAGGATCAACAGAGAAAAGGGGTCACCAGTAATTGAACCAGGTGGAGCTAACGACAGAAATGGAAAATATGATGTTGTTACTTAGCAACCGGAAATTGTGACTTGCTTAGTTAATTCACCAGAGCTGAAGATCTGATTGATTGATTGATGATTTAATTAAGATATTCATATATGAAACGTAAACAGCTGAAGATCATTATTGAAGATGTATTATGCTGAGAAGACAGCAGAATATGTCCATTTAATGACAAGTTTGGTTAGAAATGAAAGAATAGAGGATGCTGTGCGAATATTAATGGTATTTATCGATGGTGAATTATGGAAATTGCAACCGTATATGCAGGGCTTGAAATGAAAATTTTCACGAAACGGAACGCTTTGTCTTTCTTAACAAATTACTGTCCTTTTTCGCCTATGATTAGTCCAGTGACGAGACGGAACAGAATGAATCCAAATATTCACGAACTGGAACGTCGTTCCGGTCTACACAGACCCATTTCGACTTAGTAAAAAAAAAGCTTTATTTTTATATGAGCTAGTCTAGTAACATTGGACTTCGGCCCGTCATGATTTGCTTTTATCTGTTAAAATCCATGTCCATGCCCCTGCCGGGACTTGAACCCGGGACCTTCGAAATAATGGTCTACCGCCTCAGACAGCTCGTCCACCCGGCCGGCCGGTCCATTTCGAGCCTTGTCAGTAACTGTAATATGTTGTAAGCATTTATGATATAAGCACTGTCTGAAGCTAATGTGTATCAGCTATGATATAAGCTTTTCTGGAGCGTGTGATAGCTAGTATTTACTGTGACTTATTATTGGTATTTTACAACCTGGGGAATAAAGGGTTAACTATAGATGTATCCAGTGTTCGATTTGTTATAAATTACGAGGGGGGATCGTACAGCTAATGGTTGCTGGTAAGCTTGAACCTGGTACCTGTTTGGGTAGAAATATAAATATTTTATTCCTGGTTGGGATGATATTCGGGTTCAACAACCGGGGATTTCCTCTGGTACCAGGGAAAATCCCCGGTATCCCCCATGGCAAATCGAACACTGGATGTATACCGCAATTCTACACAGTAAAAAATAGCTGTGATAATTCAACACAATGCGGTGTCCCAGCGTGACTACTACTTTTGTGTGTTAAATTAACACAACGCACGGTGCTGATTTCCGTACTGGGAGAAAAAATGTTATACGACTGCAGCTAGATTTAAACGTTGGTTGCTCAGTTAGAAGTCGAGCGTCTTACCGACTTGGCTAAATAGTCAGACGGAAACAACACTGGATTTAAACAATAAGAGGATAAAATAAATATGCTGCTGAACCCCAAACACAAACAAAGTTACTTTCACGATTTATACCTTGATTTAATCACTTTTCCATTGGTCAATTAGGGATCACAATCCATATTCATTGAGAATATGTTCCATTTCTATGAAAGCAAGCGCAGCATTTGACATGTTGTTACGATAAGAAAGCAGTAATGCTGCTCAAGTGTTTGGCTGTCGCCATTTTGCTTGCTTTCATAGAAATAGAATATTCTCAATGAATGGGAATTGTGGTCCTCAATCGACAAGTAGGAAGTGATTAAACAATGGGATAAGTCGTACAAGTAACTTAGTTTCTTTTGGGGATTCAGCAACATATATTTGATCCCCCACACTGTTTAAATTTATAGTGTAGTCGCTTAATTCAAATGTTGTTCTACAAATATGGTTTGCATCCAGTACCTTTTCTGTCTGACAATTTAGCGAAGTCTGTAAGACGCTCGGCTTCTAACCGAGCAACCTATCTTCAAATCTACCTGCAGCCGTAAGTTTTTACACAGTAAATGAAACAGTTCCGCCAGTGATCGTGCTGCCTTCAGCAGCAAGAACTTGCAACTGTGTGACTGTCCCGCTCAAGGTACGTACAAGAGGATAAGCGAGAAGGTGCTTGCGAAGGTTCATCAGGCGCTTGCGAAGTTCGGAATCATGTTCTAACTGTGTTTGCGACAGTTACTTCACGGGCGGAGAGCACATAGAAAAAGTTTCAATAGACGGAGGGAAAATAATTTCTTATTACCGTTTCAATGCGAATTTTTTGTTACAACAAAAACTGCTATAATCTACAAGATATAGGCTTTTAAATAAAATATATTTCGCTTCAATAGCTGCAGTAGTTTCAGAGCTGCAGCCTGGTATTTGATTAGAATCGTCAATTTTTCATCAGCTTATAATAAAAATGACTTTATAAAAATCTTTTGGATGGGAATTCTTTGATACAACAATGACCACTTCCCCCACCAAAGGTCAACGTTTTCGACTTGTTGGGTTTTGCTATCAGTCCTTCAGTTCTTTGAACATTTTAAAATGATGCTGAAAGGTGTTTGATAGTCGGAAGGGTGGTTAGACCGGAAGAGAGTTAATATATTCCACCAAATTTTCATTTTGTCCTATTTCTTATTTCTTTTGGGCTACATTATTATGTTCTTGAAGTTCATACTGATATTTTCTTCAATCTTATGTCAATAACAAAGTCTTATTAGCTGATATTTTAGAATAATACAGGGGCACTGCGCGAACTGATGAACACCACGGACTATGTTGATGGGCCACGAACTTTTAAAGTTTTAAATCTTTCGCTTGACTGGTGAAGATATCTTGTTTAATGATATGACTTCGGCTACCTCCGCGGTGAAATATGAAAGAAAAAAAGGAAAACCATTCTTTCAAGTAGAATGTCGCCTCGGTCTCAACTACTCCTCTGCTAGTTGCAGCAAATGAAAAAAATAACCTACTATTTACATAATTTTATATACAAAAATAAACTTCCCTGTATATACATACATACTTACAATATCTGTTCAGATTACAATTTCACTACACTAAAAAAATACACACACAAACCAAAAAAAGCTTCCAAACACACTACACTAACCATTGATAAGAAGTTTTACATAATCAAGGGATATAAAAACAAAGTAAGAAAAAGAAAGTTGTAAATGTTTTTAGCAGGGCGCCCGTTTAACAACTATACGCGCGATCCAACGAAATAGAACCTGTTCGGGGCTCGAACCGAAATACTTCGGGACGGCGCAACTAAAAACGCGAAGTTCGAACATTCACGTCCGTCTTTATCTAATGCTAAAGTACCACTCACCACTGTCCATCGGCTACTGACTCCAAGACGCTGGGTTCCCACACAGGAATGTCGAAATGTCCATCTGTTTTTCGTTTAAACTGTAACATGTCCACTTGGTATTCTATTTCAACCTGCTGGAGGTTCAGAGTGGATGGTGGAAAATGGGAAACACAGGAAATCAACATTCCAAAAAGCGAATATTACTATCGCGTTTTTTAGATATGCCATAATGATATATTAAGGATGGGCGAAGGTGTATAAGGAATCAACCTTTCCCACCGTCTTACGGGACGCCTAAGCCCTTTCGGGATTTTAGGGTAAAACAAGCAAGAAAAAAAAATCTTAAATTTACCTTTTCAACCCATTTCCCGAATTTTTCGTGAAGTTTATACCAATGTTTTCTTTCGTTTATGATAATGACAACAAGGTCTCGCTTATTTCTCTACTGGTATAACAATATATACACAGTGAATCAAGAATGAAAACATGGACATGCAGAAACACATTATTTTCACATTTTTTTTAGTTCACAGTGGTTCGTGGTGTCTTCAAATCTTGCAACATTAATTTAACTCATTTCCCGACGTCATGCAATGATGAAATTTGCAGTAGGACTTAAGTCGGGCGACAATATAATGTTCTATTGTTACATTCATATAGTTTTATATTTTAAAAGCATATTATAAGATTTCATTTTAATATGGACTTCTTTAGCCAAAGATAAATACTAGCCTGCAACGATCTGTCGTTTGACTGGTTGAAGAACGCTTTAGGATTTGGGTCAGGAAACAGTAGCTTGAGAAAAACTATACGAACACCGATATAACTCAAAATAACTCACCGACATACTTTTCTTAAACAATTCGTACTAAAAGTGAAAAATATTTTTTGTTTATGAATGACTAAAAAGAAAAGCATGGGACGCGCCAATTCAAGAACTTGTAAAATGACTGTATATGAGACGCACGCCATGCTTTAGTCATGCATAAAAATATGTTTAACTTTTTAGTACGTATTGTTTTAAAAAAAGTATATCTTAGAAAGTATTTTTTATTACTTTTTCTCTCACATCGCTTCGAGTAAAAATAAAATATGAGGTAACTAACTACTGAAAGGTTATTTCTGAAGCATCACATTTCGTAGAGATGTTTGTTAGGTTTAGTGTAATCAAAATAATCTTATTCGTACAAAGAAAACATTCGACAGTAGGAATTTTGAAAGAAGTGGAAATTCCATTACAAGCAAAAATTTCTCTTTTACGCCCCAATTTTTCTTTATGTAGATGTATGTGGTAAGGCTACTGAATTTATATATTCCTATTCTTTGTTATATCAAAAAAAATCACATCCAAACAGCCATAATATATTATTTAAGGATAGAAAATTCACTTTCCAACTCAAATAACAGCTCGTAGCTCTGAAAGTACTATAGCCATTGAAACTAAATCTGTCTCATATTATAGGCAATATAGCGTAGATTATAACAGCTTTTTGTTTTATAAAAAAAATTCCTATCCGAAAGGCCAGAATTAATGTACTCGTTTATTAAGTAATAATACATTCTTCTAAATGGTTCCGCAAAGGAAATCTGTTTGAGATATCGACTTGTGGGCAAAAATATATTGATACCTGATATATTGATACCTGAATAGTGCCATTGTCACGTATTCGAACCCACCTTTACGTCAGAGATTTTCTTGTAATACCTACTTACTATAGGAAATCCACTGCATAATTTTCTACATGCATTTTTGGATACAACCCGATTGAAATTTTTGAGGTTACATTGCTCCAGAAGTTCTAATGTTCATGGCATTGGAAATATCAAGCTGTAAAGTTAATTTTCACACGGCTTCTGCAACATTTAGTGCCAAAACGAAGCATTTGTGCACCCACGGTATTGCATGATTCTTTTCTTATTTTCATGTCAAGAATCTCGCGAGGTAGGTTTGTATGTTATTTGGAAACGCTCTGTAAATAGAGGTGCGCATTCAGATTTCCGTTTCCGAGGAGGTCCAATAGTTTATTTTGGCCACCAAAATTTGATATGTATATAATTTCGCCTAAATCTATACTAATGTTCATAGAAATTGTAATTTCTGAGTTCATCTGGAAATGCTGGACACTCGCTTGGAACTTGTATAATAACTAATACATTTTACATAATAGCAAATACGCCATTATAGTATTTCTAACGAATACACTAAATTTTAATAACAGTTATGCACTTCTTAATTTAAGAAAAGAACAGAGGCCTCTTGGACCCCCAAAGTGCGTACTAGGATGCAGAAGCGGTGGGCAATGCTTACATAAAATTCGTTTAAAACGTAGATTTCAAGATCTAACACTTTATTGAATTACTAAATAATGAGAGTTTTACATGTTATACAATCACATACATATTTGCTTATTTTTTGCATAAAAATGACTGAAATTGGTAACTGTGCTTATGGACTGATAATCGACATTATGTGCATAATTTGTTGCATTGAGAGAATGAGAGACAAGAAGATCCTTGAGACTTTCACATAACTACGAAGCATGAGTTAACAATCAGATTTTATATAAGGCTCATTTGCCGAGCCTGTTATAAATAAGACTTACTACATATATCGAAAAGTCCAACTTCTACCTTGCTTTTGAAAGCAGAAGTCAACATTCAAACCATTCAAGACCTGCACTAGGAGACCACCCAAGCTAGCAAAAGTTCTGCTGAAATTGACTCTACATTATCTGCGTATTTCTAGACAATTATTAATGCAGTCAACGGACTGCGATATGCTAACGAACTTCATGTATTTTTACCTTCTTTCCCTTCTCAACGTTTTGTTCAAGTGGAACCAAAAGTACCTGACTATAATCATCTCACTGGTGAATATGGAAATTAAATAAATAATAATAAAAAAGTAGATGACTTACGCATCTTTGCAGAATGTATACGGTAATATGTAAGGTTAATCAGAGGGTATACGCCGTATACATGCGTATGTCCTCGACTGCAGCCCTGCTGGAAGGTTCTATTGAGAATTTGGGGTTAACACTCCCCCAGAGGGAAAGGCTTTTGACGCAATCACTTCACCTTCTTTTTAATGCTGATTAACTGAAAGTATGCCTTTTCTCTTTATGGTACTAGTTATTTATTCTTATTCTTGTTCTCGTAACAATCTTTAATTGAATTAAATTTGTGTTCTTTAGGAGCGTTCGTAGAGCAGTGAACCTGTTTTTTTTTGGTAAAATTAGTTTCACTTATAAAATTAAATGCATTTACCTAAATTCACTCTGAGACAAAACTCGGTACACCCCTTGAAAACGCTGTACCCGCGGAAACCTATTTCTAAGCGCATACCTACCTTAAGATATTCGAGGTTCGGGCCGGAAAAGAGGATGTTGGAATGTAGTCGGCGAAGATCTAGTTTAAAGGTACCATCCAGGCATTTGTTTGGTTTAGTTGAAGACAAATCCTATGAGAAGAAAAGTAATTAAGTTGTTCCTCTTGGATTATATTTGAGTCCCTCCCCTTTCCAAAACTTTTCAGAAATCGAAATCTAGGGTCTAGTCGTCGCCAGTGTTTCCTTCAGAGGCTGAGTGGAGGCTTTTATCCTGCTCAGAATGAAGAGATATGCTAGTGGGCAGAGAGAACGGTTTGTAGTTGCAAGATAACCGGTGCCGGTAATCAATTATTAATAAAAATCCTTCCCTAAATAGAGGATTCAGCACTCGGGTGGGTCCTAACTGCGGATACGAAAATAAGTATCATGTTAGCCATGAAGAAAGAAAGAAACACAGCAATAAGTTCATCCTACTTCTGAGGCGTAAAACCCAAAGAAGAAGGTCATAAGTTTTATTGTAAACTCACTTATAATCCCAATTCGGGACGGTCTTTGTATTAATTTATTTCGTACTTGTACATATTTTAGTAAAACTGGTTCTCGGAGAAAACACAATCTCGTATATCCTTTCGTTCTACTACAAAGCACATTAGATAAACCACAGGAACATTACGGTATTCTTTGACAAATGGATGACATAATCACAGGTCGTGATTCGCCTGGAAAGTGTGGTTAGTTACCAAAGTGTATGGTAATACAAGGCAGATCGTGCTATGGCTGAGACGAGTTCAGGTCGAACGGTGAGCTTGATCAATAGAAATTTGGAAATCAGGACTGCGTTTAACCTTGCACCGATTAAGAAACGACACAATGAACTAGAAATATTAATTCATGCCGCGTAAGTGACATTCGGTGCATCACAAGTGGAATGAAATATATTTGCAACTAGCTGAACACGAAATTAATGCCTGCCCTTATTGAGGTGAAGACTGTAGAAATTAAGAGGAAAATTTCACAACCCAACCCTGTTCGACAGTTTCTTCTGGTTGTGTTAATGGTGGGCTATAAGTATCATTTACTTTCCACAACAGCGGGTTTTGACCGATATTATAGTTCCATAAAGGTTGATTTGTGTAGTGATTTGGCTAATTTTGAAATATATTTGATTTCAAATATTTTCTGTCCAAATTACTTAATACATTACTAAAGCATATGTTCTTTTAAAGAGTACTGATTTTTAAATGTCATGTTTTTTTTTTAAATGACTTGGCACACTTTTAACAAGATTAAATTTTGTGCCTTGTGTGTTACCAAACATCTCGTTAAGGTAATTTCATGATCAAATGTTTTTACCACAAGGTTTACAAGGGAGTCATTTGATGCTCGTTTATTAAATGAGACAACACCTGACGCACACTTAGTTATCAAATGTTTGTTTTACTTTTCTCACTAAATGATATACCACTGTTCAAATGCATGTAACCTTACGACAATGTGAATTACTAAATGTTTCTGTAGATCACGTTAGCCACCAAGTAATTTACTTCCAAATGATTAGTTTATGCCACTGTGAATGATCGAATATGAGTTTAAATTACATTTGTCGGCGAACGACTTGCCACACTTTTCACAATATTAAACAACTTTATGCCTGTGTATTTTCAGATGTGATTTCAAGTTACCTTTATAGTAAAATGACTTCCCACACTGCATACACGAAAATAATTTAATGCCCGCGTGGGTTATCAAATACGTAGGTAAATAACGTTTCTGGGCAAACGACTTACCACACTCTTCGCAAGTAAATATTTTTTTACTTGTGTGATTTATCAAATGTGATTTTATTCAACGTTTAGAGCTAAAGAACTTACCACACTCTTCACAATTATACTCTTTCATGCCTGTATGAACTACCAAATGTTTCCTTAAATCACTTTTCTCGCCAAATGACTTGCCGCGCTCCTCATATGTATACACTTTTATGCCTCTATGAATTACTAAATGTGTCTTTAAATTACTTCTCGCGCCAAATGACTTGCCACACTCCTCACATGTGTAGTCTTTTATGCCTGTGTGAGTTTTCAAATGTAAGTTTAATTTAGATAGAAGGTCAAACGACTTACCACACTGTTTACATGGAAACATTTTTATACCTGTGTGAGTTTTCAAATGTGCTTTGAAGCTGCTTTTACGGTGAAATGACTTTCCACACTGCATACATGAAAATAATTTAATGGGCGTGTGGAATATCAAATGCGAAGCTAAATAACGTTTTTGGGCAAACGACTTACCACACTGCTTACATGTAAATAAATTTATGCATGTGTGAGTTAACAAATGTTTCTTCAACGAACGTTTATTCTTAAATGACTTACCGCATTCTTCACACTTAAGTAATGAATTTCCTTGACTTAAGAAATGTGGTTTGGAGTGAGTGTTACTACACTCACCATATGAACATAATTTTACACCAGTATTAGTTTCCGAAGATGCATTTGCAAGACACGATCCACTTCCAATCCGTTTCATATAGTTCCTGCAACAAAGAGAAAGGGGCGAAGAAAAACAT